>JZKD02S0519204.1:0-16747 GCA_000966675.3 Picea glauca | reverse complement strand
CCCCCCCCCCTCTCAGTTATTTCATACCTGTAACATGTTCCTGAATGTTTTCGAGATTTTCTCTTTCTAAGATGTGGATATGATTCCAATTGTTGATAGGATTTGAGAGATTTCTTGGAGTAGCATTCTTCTTTACTCTACAGATTCTTGAACATGCTTGAATTCTTTTGGCTGGTCTAGAGCTCCTACTCACAAATGGATTAGTGTATAGGGGTTCTTACAACACTTTAAAAATAAATGAAAGTACTCAAATCAAACTTAAGCAATTTGAAAAATGATCATGTACTTGAACTCTGCATGTTACTAAGACCTTGTTGCCACCAAGTTATATTTTGACATGAGTTAGTATTTCTGTGAATTGGTGATTGGTGTACTTCTACCACCAGTGAATCTACCTCTAGTATCTCTACATCTATTCATTCATTCTACTTAACATGTTTTAAATGGTTGAAGAGACACTCACTACATCTCTACCTATAGATAATGTGCAAGATATTACCTCTCGTCTTACCGTCTCTCTTCCCATGCATTCATTCCTATGGATTTAAATGATATAAGGAAAAACTAATGCTTTTATCACTTCCCCAACAACGACGCCAAAAATGTTAGTCAATTCAATTAGGTGAAATATGCTACATTAAATCATCAACCCAAGGTTCATAAATTGACGAAGTGCATGTAAAATATAGGTAGGTCATAGCTTCTAATATATATCTAAATGATTACTATGCAAAACCAAAATTGTTATTGTTCAGCTGCAGAAACAATGTTTCTACTTAGCTACATAAAACAAAGTTTCTGCTTAGCTACAAAAAATAGAGCAAATGTAAATTTAAAGAAAAAGATTTAATGAAAAATCATAGGAATGATTCTAAACACTTGAAATCATTGACCTACTAGATTTTTAGCTACAATACAATTACATACTTTCAATCATTTCACTTAATGAAGGTTTATGTAACTGAAGTAAAACAATATTCATTCAATCAATAATTTTTGTGTATTGGTATTCTTTTGTGTTGTAAACAAAAATCATAAATGAAATGAAAGAAATGAAATAACATAAATTAAATCACACAGCTGATAAATTGAAATAACACTAACTAAAATAGAAGTAATGCACTCCTCAATCAGGGGGGCCTCCTCGCTCGGTGAAGGCAGCTGGAGAAAAACTATAAAACTGAACTTAGATAACTAAAACACTCAACACATGTAATGTATAGTAACCATATCTCTTATATTAATATTATATCAGTTGATCTGAAAATCCTTAGACACCACTTATTGCTTCACATATATACATGCAATATCTAACTTGATCCAAAATAATTTATTAATCGTATTGGGGTAGTTTGCAGAATTCTGATGATGTGCTTTTTACCCAAAAAATCATAAAATGAAGATTAGCTTGCTTAATAATAATGAGATGACACAACATAAAATAAAAGAACTCAAATTACATACTTTTGTTTCATCTTTAAGTTCCCTTCAATCCAATGAAAAGTGCCTTCTCCATCTCAAATATCAAAATTACATGTAAAATGATTCACATATGCCAATTTTATGGATGCCCTTAAATTTCATTACTCAAAACAAGAAAACAACTTCACCATTAAAATCCTTGTGAAATTATGAGAATTTTGACTATAAAGTCGACCAATTTCTAAACTAGCTCAATTTTACACTCCCAGCACGCAAAATAATGCATTAAATGCCCATTAATGGAAAATTGAAAAAATAATTTTACAAATGACTTCAAATTACAAAATATACCTCAAAATCATGGTCCTCGTGAAAAATCATGAAAATGAGTATAAAGTTGCCTTTCATCGAACAAAGTACCTCATGGCACGTTTTACGATGCAACACAAAACTTGCTTGAACTCTGCACGTACTTCATTGCATCCGTACTACCTCGAAATATATGCCCTATCTTGGAGTTTATACACCTCTAGATCTATGCATAGGGATGTGTGTTGGTCTCTAAAATTGGGCCCTTAAATAGGCTCGGTCGGCCAACCTCCACGTAGATTAATAGCAACTTGATTACTATATTTGGTGGAATCCCATAAAACGTGGGTTGGTTGGTGGATTGATTAAAACCTTCTGCTAAAATAGCAGAGGTCAGTGTTCGATCCACTTCCACAACATATTCGTTGGTTGTTTGTTTTATGTATATATATTATATATAATATATGTTATAGCAATAGAACCTCCCATGTGGAATATTCATTGAGCCCCTCGCGTGAATTTAGGTGGTGGTTCCAATATATAACATATGATCAAAAGCTAAGGGTCGAGTGCTTAGGCCCTTGGCCATTTAGCGACCCATATGAAACATTATATAACTTTAAATGTATTTTTCATCATATGAATGTTAACATTGCATAACGCATTGGTTGTGGGAGCTTTGTTAAGGCTTGGAGGGTTATGGAGGTCATGGGTTCGACCCCTATTGATTCCAAATTTTTTACATGAAATATACCAATATTGGCCAATGGGAGGTCACTGCGTGGCGGCCTCTCATTGGCTCGTACATGCCACATGTCGGTGTATGCCTAGACCACTTGGAGGTACTACTACCTAGTCAGTTGCTGACAAACCTTGCCACGTCACCTGCTAATAACCATGTTCCACGTCACCTACTGTACAGATATGTGCCACATGTCACCCTTGCAGTGGTGACATGTACTTTGACCGCTTATAAATTTTTCATACGAACTCCATTTGAGTTACCGTTAGAAAGCTGACAACGAGCTCTACGCAATGGTGTTGTTTTTAAGACGATTTGAGACAGTCAAATTTTGAGCATTTATGGATCCCCTAGCATCTTTGTGAGTGTTCCAGATCCTCCTAGACCTCTGTGAGTGTTCCTTAGATTCTCCTAGATCACACCTTTCCACTAAAGAACTTTTGGACCTCCAAAAGTATAAATACTCAACAACTTAGTGATGATAACTCTAACTCACTCTTCCATCTTACTGGAATGTTCATATCCAGTAACTTAGTGATAAAGTTTCTTCAATCTTCCATCTTGTTGATTCTTTTGGAAATAATTCCTCATCTTGGGTGATCAATCTTAGGTACTAGATCGGTGTACTTATGTTTGCTTCTCTGGAATATAGCTTTGACTCTAGCCTCTTGCACTGTAGATAATATGATATATAGCTCCGGTTTTGGCTCATATATTCCTTGACAACAAAAGTCATGTTCATTGAATCTCTGCAATACCTGTATTATGTATTTCAACATCCATTCCCATCTCCTTTTGTGGAAGATAGTCTATCTCAATCGATATGAAACCAAGTTGAATGTTGATGTATCTGTAGGAGTCTCTGACACCCAGTCGAATGTTGATGAAACCATTTGGAATATATGTTCTTATATTGTTGATGTATCTGCAGGAGTCTCTGAATGAATACTCTCTCCATTTTTTCCTGCCTTGAAAACAATTATGTTTGTACTTTTATCACATGTACCTGATTTGGTTATGTTCAAGGTATACATCCATACGAACATGACATAGTATTTAAAGATGTGTATAGCATGCATCTTTATGTGCCTCTTAAAAGAGGATTATTTCTCCTTTACCAACTCTAGAAAGTTTTGCATTACTTCGATGCTCTTTCTGCTTATGATCTACATGTTTCAATTGCCTACATCCTTTTGTTCCTTCACCTCAGGTTCTTCAGAATCAAGAATGTTGTCTTAGACAATTTGATCCATATGTATCCCTTTAGCTAATACAAGACAATACAATTTCTCATTCTGTTATCTGAAAGCTTTGAAACCTTCACAATGAGATTTCTCTCACTGTAAAACAATATGTATATGTGGCTATCTAGAAATATCCCTAACAAGATTCCTCTCACTCTATAACAAAGTGTAAGGTGGCTATATAGAAATCTCTATAATGAGATTCCTCTCACTCTTTACAACATATAAGGTGGCAATATAGAAACTCTCTTACAAAATTCCTCTCACTCATACAACATATAAGGTGGCCATGTAGAAATTTACAAAGTCCCTCTCACTCTTATAATTTACATTGATTGGCTTACAAGCCTTCTAATAGACTTTAGGAGATTTAAACATATGCATATTGTGTTTACAAATATACATATTTACAAAATTTTAAAGATGGTTCACTTATGGACTCATTCTCCCCAGTGTATTGGAAGGAGTCTCGCAGTTTCCGACCTTTGACAATGCCTCTGACAGTGATGCTAAATCTGACATTGAATATGATGTTGAATCTGATGTCAAATCCAAGTAACCATTAGACCATACTATCGGTCTTCCCAGTAACCTATATAACATCTCCTTGTGAATACCAAACACCATTACTGTGTATGGATTAGCTTCTCTTGAATACACAAGTACTTGGCCATTCTAGAATGCAACTACATAACCTTCATCTTCAAATGTTGCAACTGAGAGCAGGTTTACCTTTAAGTATGGAACATACAATATATGTTTAATTCCCAAAAATCCTCCCGAATCGAGCTGGAATATTACATATCCATACCCCCTTATTGCTTGTCTGGTGTTGGTTCCATATCCCACAAAGAAATATGTGTCGGACTTTGAGAGAGTAAAAAATATTGATCTCATCCTGGTCATGTGGTGAGATGAGCCACTGTACACGAACCATTATTCGATGTCTTCATATATCACTTTGCCACGACTAGCCATCAGGAAGTATTATTTCCCAAGCCTTTCAGTAAGACTATTGACTTCATATGGAGTTGATGTTTGTCTTATTGCAAGTGTATTCACATCTTTATTATTCTGCTTCAGACATAAGTGTGGGTATAAAGTGTCCAACACTTCTCAATCTGGTGTCCACTCTTACCACAATAAGAGCATAGTGTCTTGTTCCATGATCCCTTCTTATCATTCCTCCTTTTCCTCTGACTTGAGAAATGATATTCCTTCTTCTTGGAGGGATTTACTTGCACAGATTGCCTTCTTCGACACTTCTCCACTTCATGGTTGTTAGTACCACAAGAAGCACGTGGATAACTAGACCATTCACTAGTGGGAAAAGTATTAATTCCTTCTCCGGTAGCATGCACATATTTCCATGGAGATGACTTGGACATGTTACTCTTCTATGGACTGGAAGGTAAGGCCAATTGCTTATGCAAGACTTCTTCATCTGAATTTTTCTTTGCTTTAGCTATCCTCGAGCACTCTCCATCTTGATGGGAGAAAGAA
This sequence comes from Picea glauca, assembly GCA_000966675.3. Classification (NCBI taxonomy): domain Eukaryota; kingdom Viridiplantae; phylum Streptophyta; class Pinopsida; order Pinales; family Pinaceae; genus Picea; species Picea glauca. The sequence goes on along the minus strand of JZKD02S0519204.1, from coordinate 11,527 downwards.
TAATATGAGGAGTTGTCTTTCTCGATCATGTTCTTGGAAGGAGACAATCTCTCTTGCAGTGGAGACTTCTCATTCTTTGATTGTCCAAATTTACCGATTGATGGTGCCATTATCTACAACTTTCTTTCTAGTTCATGAAAAATACTCATGTGGAAATCTTCATGACATAACAATCGATCTTGCATCCTTTGTTTCTCTTCCTCAAGATTTTGCAACTGCATTCTTCACTCGGAATTCTCTCTCTAGATTTGTCGATTAATGTTGTTTTGCAACCTCAATTTCATGAGAACTTTACTCATCTTGTTTCCCTGAACTCTTGGATCTCATCACAACAACAACTTTCAACACACGCCAAAACTAGTTTTGACACGAACTTAATCCAAAAATCCTTAGACACCACTTATTGCTTCATATATATACATGCAACATCTAACTTGATCCAAAATAATTTACCGATCGTATTGGGGTGGTTTGTGGAATTATGATGATGTGTTTTTTACCAAAAAACTCATAAACTGAGGATTAGCTTGCTTAATGATAGTGAGATGACACAACCAAAAATAAAAGAACTCAAATTACATACTTTTGTTTCATCTTTAAGTTCCCTTCAATCCAATGAAAACTACTTTCTTCGTCTCAAATATCAAAATTATATGTAAAATGATTCGCATATGCCAATTTAATGGATGCTCTTAAATTCCATTACTCAAAACAAGAAAATAACTTCACCATTGAAATCCTTGCGAAATTCTGAGAATTTTGACTATAAAGTCGACCAAATTCCAAACTAGCTTAATTTTACGCTCTCGGCACACAAAACAATGCATTAAATGACCATTAATGGAAAATTGAGAAAATACTTTTACAAATGACATCAAATTACAAAATAGACCTCAAAATCATGATCCTCATGAAAAAATCATGAAAAATGAGTATAAAGTTGCCTATCATCAGACAAAGTACCTCATGGCACGTTTTACGATGCAACACAAAACTTGCTTATACTTTGCACGTATTTCAATGCATCAATACTACCTCAAAATCCATGCCATGTCTCAAACTCCATGTGCTTCGATATCTATGCATAAGGATATGTGTTGATCTCGAAATATGTGCCCTTAAATAAGCATGGTCGGCCAACCTCCACGCAGATTAATAACAACTTGATTACTATATTTGGTGGAATCCCATAAAACATGGGTTGGTTAGTAGGTTGGTTAAAACCTTCCGCTAAAATAGCATAGGTCGGGGTTCGATCCGCTTCCACAACATATTCGTTGGTTTTTTTTTTATGTATATATAATACATGTTATAACAATAGAACCTCCCGTGTGGAATATTCGTTGAGCTCCCCACATGGATTTAGGTGGTGGTTCCAATATAGCATATTATCAAAAGTTAAGGGTTGAGTTCTTAGGCCTTCGGCCCTTTAGCCACCCTTATGAAACATTATATAACTTTAAATGTATTTCGCACCATATGAATGTTAAGCAGCATAGCATAGCGCATTGGTTGTGGGAGCTTTGTTAAGGCTTCGAGGGATATGGAAGTAGTGGATTTGACCCCCGTTGACTCCATAACTTTTAAATGAACTATACCAATATTGGCCAATGGGAGGTTGCCACATGGTGGCCTCTCACTCGCTTGCACATGCCACGTGTCAGTGTATGACTAGACCACTTGGAGGTATGAATGCCTAGTCAGATGCTGACAAACCTTGCCATGTCACCTGCTAATAATCATTTGCCACATCACCTATTGTATGGATATGTGCCACGTGTCACCCTTGCATTGGTGACACATGTTACCTCTTCTTTTCCCTTTGACCTTTGACCTTTCTTGTTTGACCTAAACTTTGACTGCTTATAACTTTTGCATATGAACTCTATTTCAGTTGCTTGTGTCGTTAGAAAGTTGACAACGATCTCTACACAATGATGTTGTTTTTGGGATGATTTGAGACGGTTAAATTTTGAGCATTTATGGATCCTCGTGGACTTCTCTGAACGTTCCTTAGATCCTCTTGGATTATCAGTGATACAGAAGTAAAACATATCAATATCAGCTCAATGTGTTGTTTTGAAGGTTCTTAGGACTGATATTTATATATTTCAAATGGGATCTGGGAGATCCAAAACCTACAGATCCTTAAACTAGTTGCAACAACAAATCTACGAAAAATACATTTCTAAAATCACCCATATCTCATAGATATTTCACTTTTTGAGAAAGCTATTTGCAAATCACCTAAATGGGCTTGTTCTACACAAACCCATGTCCCCGATTTTTTAGATTCACCTTTATCAATCCATAAATCACACATGAAGATCGTTGCCTGGAAACTGTTGCTAAATTCGACCAGATCTTTGACCACGTGGTAGAGATGGCTACCTTTGACCTAAGTATGAAATTATGAACAGAAAACCATGTTGAGGGTCCTAGTGACAATTCCCATGTCTTGGATTCTTCCCTCCAGACGTGCATATATGCTAAACTATGAGGTTGGGTACTAGAACTGAACCATGGTGCAAGAATTCATAAAAACACATCATCCAATTCATAAATTCATTACAAATAAGAAATTTCACATGATATTGACAAGGGGTGACTTTGGGATGTTTAAATGGAGAAATGAGGAATATTATGAGGATAGGAGTGGTGAAATAACGAAACAATGAGGTAGAAGGGTATACAAGAAGGTGTCAAATCCAAAACCCAACAACCTCCTAGCCCATTCAAACTGAAACCCAAATTGTTCAAAGATGAAGACTTCATTCAAATGTTGAAAAATGCTTCGGTTCCCTTCAATAATTCTCTAAGTGAATCTGAAGCCATTCAATTTCACTCGATTTTGAAGAAGGCCAAGTCCATGGCCATCTAATGGTAAAAGGAAAAACATGAAAAGTATGATAAAATCCTTAAGGAAGTAGAATAATCCTTAAACAATAAACTCTCTCTAAAGAGATTGGGAATCTTAACAAATGCATAGAATGATGAGCTTTGTCAATTGAAAAAAAAAAAAAAAACTACTTTTGGATAAAGAAAAGGAACGACACCTTAAAATTAGGGTGATATGGCTTGAGGTAGGGGATGACAACACAAAATTATTCCACTAGTTTGTAAATTATCAAAAAAAATATAAACTCAATCTAGAAAATAAATAGAGGGGTGGATGATGTGCTGAAAACTTCACCAACATTGCTTTAGAAGAGGTCAACCATTTTCAAACAATCTTTAAAGAAGACAATTAAGCTAGTGTTGAATCCATCCTTCGACTCTCCAGTTTCTTCCCTGGATTTGTAGACCTAGAAGACAATCAGTCCCTTATGGCAAAGGTAGGAAAAGAAGAATTACTCAGAACCCTGCATATTTTTTAGAAAGACAAGAGCCCAGGGTCAGATGGTATACCCATGGAATTCTTCCTCATTTTCTATGACCTCATAGACAAGGATCTATGTAGGGTTGTGGAAGCCTCTTGGCTCTCTGGTAAGGTCCTAGCTTCTTTCAAAACTACTTTCATCACACTCATCCTGAAGACAGGCAACCAAACCACATTTGAGAACTTCTTCCCAATATCTCTTTGTAATAGCATTTATGATATCATCTCTAAAATAATCTATTGCAAACTAAAAGAAACACTCTCAAAGAAAATATCTCTATAGTATTTTGGGTTTCTTGAAGGATTCCAAATTCACGAGGCAGTTGATGTTTCTCAAGAAGAACTACACTCTATAAAAACCAAAAACCTCAAGGCGATAATTGTCAAATTCGCCCTCTCCAAGGCCTTTGATTGAGTTAGCTAGCTCTACCTACATCTCATCCTCATTCAATTGGGATTTAGTTTACACTTTGTGGTTGGGGTTATGGCTTGCACTAGTTCAGTGAATTTTTTAGTCTTACTCAGCGTGTCGACTTCTCCCTTTTTCAAATATGAAATAGGCATTCAACATGGATGCATGTTATAGCAATATTTGCCTCACCCCATGCAACTTGCTCAGAAGGCCTTTTCCATTTCCCTATGTGGACTTGAAGTCCCCTTTTTCACTTCCCAAAGCCAAAAAATCATATTTTTCCACATATACATGCCCTACAAGTTAGACAACATACATATACACAGGTTGCACCACTACAGCCTACGTACATCGAGTTTGGTGCTCAAAATTAAAAATTGTGTCGGGTTTCCATGTCACATCACTAGATCAATGATTCTTGACCTTCCATATACTAGAAATTTTCCAACTCAGCCTTTCAGTTGCATTTGAAGGCTATAAAATGGGCCATATCCAAACTATGGAAAAGGGAGAGAATTCAACTTTTGAGAGCAAAGATACTCTTGAGAAATTTTCACTTCACATTGAGTTTGCATCCCTTTGTCCTTTAAAGTTTGAACACATTGTTCAGCCCCCAATCTCTTCCCTCTTTGATGGAGAACCTCATTGTCTCTCTTATATGAGTTTTCCTTTGGTGGAGGATTGAAGTGGTGGAGNTTCTCTAAGTGAATCTGAAGCCATTCAATTTCACTCGATTTTGAAGAAGGCCAAGTCCATGGCCATCTAATGGTAAAAGGAAAAACATGAAAAGTATGATAAAATCCTTCAGGAAAGAGAATAAACCTTAAAAAAAAAACTCCCTCTAAAGAGATTGTGAAACTTAACAAAAGCATAGAATGATGAGGTTTGACAAATGAAAAAAAAAAAAAAAACTACTTTTGGATAAAGAAAAGGAACGACACCTTAAAAGTAGGGTGATATGGCTTGAGGTAGGGGATGACAACACAAAATTATTCCACTAGTTTGTAAATTATCAAAAAAATATAAACTCAATCTAGAAAATAAATAGAGGGGTGGATGATGTGCTGAAAACTTCACCAACATTGCTTTAGAAGGGGTCAACCATTTTCAAACAATCTTTAGAAAAGACAATTGAGCTAGTGTTGAATCCATCCTTCGACTCTCCAGTTTCTTCCTTGGATTTGTAGACCTAGAAGACAATCAGTCCCTTATGGCAAAGGTAGGAAAAGAAGAATTACTCAGAACCCTGCATATTTTTTAGAAAGACAAGAGCCCAGGGTCAGATGGTCTACCCATGGAATTCTTCCTCATTTTCTATGACCTCATAGACAAGGATCTATGTAGGGTTGTGGAAGCCTCTTGGCTCTCTGGTAAGGTCCTAGCTTCTTTCAAAACTACTTTCATCACACTCATCCTGAAGACAGGCAACCAAACCACATTTGAGAACTTCTTCCCAATATCTCTTTGTAATAGCATTTATGATATCATCTCTAAAATAATCTATTGCAAACTAAAAGAAACACTCTCAAAGAAAATATCTCTATAGTATTTTGGGTTTCTTGAAGGATTCCAAATTCACGAGGCAGTTGATGTTTCTCAAGAAGAACTACACTCTATAAAAACCAAAAACCTCAAGGCGATAATTGTCAAATTCGCCCTCTCCAAGGCCTTTGATTGAGTTAGCTAGCTCTACCTACATCTCATCCTCATTCAATTGGGATTTAGTTTACACTTTGTGGTTGGGGTTATGGCTTGCACTAGTTCAGTGAATTTTTTAGTCTTACTCAGCGTGTCGACTTCTCCCTTTTTCAAATATGAAATAGGCATTCAACATGGATGCATGTTATAGCAATATTTGCCTCACCCCATGCAACTTGCTCAGAAGGCCTTTTCCATTTCCCTATGTGGACTTGAAGTCCCCTTTTTCACTTCCCAAAGCCAAAAAATCATATTTTTCCACATATACATGCCCTACAAGTTAGACAACATACATATACACAGGTTGCACCACTACAGCCTACGTACATCGAGTTTGGTGCTCAAAATTAAAAATTGTGTCGGGTTTCCATGTCACATCACTAGATCAATGATTCTTGACCTTCCATATACTAGAAATTTTCCAACTCAGCCTTTCAGTTGCATTTGAAGGCTATAAAATGGGCCATATCCAAACTATGGAAAAGGGAGAGAATTCAACTTTTGAGAGCAAAGATACTCTTGAGAAATTTTCACTTCACATTGAGTTTGCATCCCTTTGTCCTTTAAAGTTTGAACACATTGTTCAGCCCCCAATCTCTTCCCTCTTTGATGGAGAACCTCATTGTCTCTCTTATATGAGTTTTCCTTTGGTGGAGGATTGAAGTGGTGGAGGCCCAACTAGAAGGGACTTAGTTTCTCGGTTTCGAGATGTGCCGACACGGAAGTTTGTCACTTGTATACTTTTTTTTATCATATTTTAATAGAAATAATCTTTTCTCATCCAATTGTTGTCTTGCAAATATTTGAATTATTATTCCATGGGCATATTTGTTATAAATGTTAATGGATTATGCTATTATATGTTATAACTTTATATATTATCACCATATGCTTGTGTATCTTGGTTGTTGAGGACAAGTTGTAGGTATAAAGCTTTGAGTCAAGTGCTCAACGATGGTCTTCATCGAACGTCCAGACGAGGTAGGCTCTTTATCTTGTCTTGTAACATTTCATTTATATAGCATACTTGGGATTAGATTTGATTTCTACAGTCATTCTGTTTGTTGTGGTTTACCCCATGCCATAGAGTGATTTTCCTCATAACATAATTGGTGACCATATTGGGGATTAAATCTTCTATTTTTGGGTTTGGAGTGTTTTTCTCCTTCAATCGCTCTTTGTTAGCGTGAGTTTCCTTGTCGCATGATTGCTTGAGAGCCTATTTTTACTTTGTATCTAAGTTTCTTGGCCTTATCCTTACCCTGGCATTGTTTTAATACATATACGTGACTTTTCCCTTGACAGACACGTACATACGCGAGTTGTCTTTCTATAGGGCACATACATATGTTGTTTTTGCTTAAACAGTGGCGTACATCACCCTTTTTTTCTTACTTGTTGAGTTTGGTGTTTGTTAGGTGAGTTTTGATGGTTGTTGAGTCTTCTTGGGTCTCTGTCCTAATTGTTGAGTGCTTGCAAAGTGATAGGAAACTTTTTTATGGTTGAATTTTCGGGTGGTTTTTCTTTCTCATCATATTTTTCATTGGTTGTCCTTGCATCTTGGTCTGAGTGTTTGCTTCTTGGTATCCTGCTTGGCTTGTCTCTTTTTGCTTGCAGTAGGGTCTATATATCAAGTTGTTATTCAGTCCTTGCATTTTCATTTCTTTATATTGAAAATACAAAAATATACATTTTGCATTTTGGAATTTGCTCTTTTGGTTGTTTAGTATTGATCTTGATACATATGAAAGATTGCATCTTATTGAAATTACAGAGTTGAATTGAAAGTTGCATTTTGAAAAGCTTATCATCTTTTGAGAATTGANTGTCCTTTAAAGTTTGAACACATTGTTCAGCCCCCAATCTCTTCCCTCTTTGATGGAGAACCTCATTGTCTCTCTTATATGAGTTTTCCTTTGGTGGAGGATTGAAGTGGTGGAGACCCAACTAGAAGGGACTTAGTTTCTCGGTTTCGAGATGTGCCGACACGGAAGTTTGTCACTTGTATACTTTTTTTGATCATATTTTAATAGAAATAATCTTTTCTCATCCAATTGTTGTCTTGCAAATATTTGAATTAATATTCCATGGGCATATTTGTTATGAATGTTAATGGATTATGCTATTATATGTTATAACTTTATATATTATCACCATATGCTTGTGTATCTTGGTTGTTGAGGACAAGTTGCAGGTATAAAGCTTTGAGTCAAGTGCTCAACGATGGTCTTCATCGAACGTCCAGACGAGGTAGGCTCTTTATCTTGTCTTGTAACATTTCATTTATATAGCATACTTGGGATTAGAGTTGATTTCTACAGTCATTCTGTTTGTTGTGGTTTACCCCATGCCATAGAGTGATTTTCCTCATAACATAATTGGTGACCATACTGGGGATTAAATCTTCTATTTTTGGGTTTGGAGTGTTTTTCTCCTTCAATCACTCTTTGTTAGCGTGAGTTTCCTTGTCGCATGATTTCTTGAGAGCCTATTTTTACTTTGTATCTAAGTTTCTTGGCCTTATCCTTACCCTGGCATTGTTTTAATACATATACGTGATTTTTCCCTTGACAGACACGTACATACGCGAGTTGTCTTTCTATAGGGCACATACATATGCGATTTTTGCTTAAACAGTCGCGTACATCACCCTTTTTTTCTTACTTGTTGAGTTTGGTGTTTGTTAGGTGAGTTTTGATGGTTGTTGAGTCTTCTTGGGTCTCTGTCCTAATTGTTGAGTGCTTGCAAAGTGATAGGAAACTTTTTTATGGTTGAATTTTCGGGTGGTTTTTCTTTCTCATCATATTTTTCATTGGTTGTCCTTGCATCTTGGTCTGAGTGTTTGCTTCTTGGTATCCTGCTTGGCTTGTCTCTTTTTGCTTGCAGTAGGGTCTATATATCAAGTTGTTATTCAGTCCTTGCATTTTCATTTCTTTATATTGAAAATACAAAAATATACATTTTGCATTTTGGAATTTKCTCTTTTGGTTGTTTAGTATTGATCTTGATACATATGAAAGATTGCATCTTATTGAAATTACAGAGTTGAATTGAAAGTTGCATTTTGAAAAGCTTATCATCTTTTGAGAATTGAAGATTAAGACTTACTTTATGTTCATATTCATTTCTTTAATTTGTCGAGTCATAACATCATGAGTTTCACGACCACATCTTTTGAGTAAACAAAGCCATTAAAAGCAACGTTGATTAATTTAAAATTGATTAGAAACGATTTTATTTTTCAAAGTACACAAACAAGCATAGGATATAGGGCCTTGGAATAGGATTTTGTGAGTAAGCTTCTCCAAGGATATTAAACTCAACATATGTGTCTGACTAGGGAGTGGTGAAATACATTGTGTAATTAGTGACGTCAGGAGGCTCTGCTCACACCGGAGTTAAGAATGAGGTCACACGAAGTTGGTTGTAGAGATATCCCTCTAATACCTTCTTAGCGTCAAAGATATTTCTAGGGATCTATTCGTATTTGGGGGTCTTGCTAGTACCTTTACCTCCCTTAGAGGTGATGCTTTCAAGATTTCATGCTTTGTTACCCTGCCCATACAATGGACATGACTTACGATTGCTCGTCTGCGCATTATTTATATCATGGTGGATTTAGTTACTTGACATAGGTAGCCACATAGGTCACTTGCAGGGATTATTCTACATGTACCCTGACTTACATAAGGGTCAGACAACACAGCCTTTATGGAGGATTACCTCTTCGGGGGATCCGATCGACTACGTTGTTAAGCCCATGAGGGCCTTCATAGTTGATTCTGATACCTCCAATATTTTGAAGGGAGTCCCAGACCCCTCTTGAGCGAGACATACCTACTCTAGTCAGGGAGGCCTCTTTTCAGCCACTATGTCTTGTTTGTGTGCATTTGCCTTTTTGCTTTACTTTGGTGTGCTCTCTGATTATTAGTTAGCCTTAGGATTTTGTATTGCGTTGTGAGTTTTCATTACTGTGGTTAGTGGAGCCCATGTGACTCCCTCAGTTAGCGCTACCCAACCCATGATCTTTCCTCATTCCATGGGGAAAAATCCTTTTGTATTTCTAAGTGGTACATTGAATTATGATACTCAGCCAATACCTTCGGCCTCTAATCATTATTCTCTTTGTATGCCAGACATGTCTTCGCACTTGCCATCCTCTATCTCGTCGCCTTATGTGAATACTAGTTTTTGGTCTGGAGGCATGACGCCTCCTTATTCTCCCTTTTCATTTGGTGGGAGTCATATCCCTCAACCAACTCTTACTGTAGGAGGTTAAAATCTTCCTTCCTATGGATCCAATCCTAGCTTCACTTTTCCAGGAGCAAGTGCTCAAATGGGCAGTCATTCTACTTATTACATCCCATCCATCTATCCTTCTCCTGCTATGTTGGTTCCTACAAATGTTTTTTCCATGGTGGACCTACGTATGTCCTCTAGTGTTTCATCCAGGGGGGGTTAGTTTTATAGTATGAGAAACCCACTTCACGAAGTTCCTTCATCTGGGCACAACATATATCCTCACCTGAGTAACCCTTGTCATGTCGCTTTCTCTTCATAAGGGCTTCATGACGATGCCCTTACAACCCGTTATGAATCAATTTGGAGGAGGATACTATCCTACCAGACAGGGCCATGGGGTATACCAAAACCCTTCCTAGCCCACAATTTCTCAAAACCAGTCTTTCCCGGAACCTTGGTCTCAAATGTCGCCACCAGTCATACTGGAAACACAAGTCCAGTCACTGCGAGTCATACTAGCATTATATCACCAACCTTTATTAGTCATGTTGGAGATTGGTCAACAACCTCTGCAAGTCATGTTGAATACCAACAACTAGCCGATGCAAGTCATGTTGGGGTCGCAACTCTAGTCACTGCTAGTCACACTACACATACATTACCAACCTTTATCCATCATGTTGGGGATTCATCACCAACCTCTGCTAGTCATGTTGGGCGTTCATCACCAACCTCTGCGAGTCATGTTGGGGATTCATCACCAACCTCTGCTAGTCATGTTGGGTGTTCATCACCAACCTCTGTAAGTCATGTTGGATATTTGCTACTAGCCTCTGCATGTCATTCTGGGAGCATGTCACCATCCACTACAAATCATGTTGGGTGAATTCATATAATTAAGAAGCCTAGATGTATAATACGTAAGCCCAAGTTCCTTTGTAGGATTTGCAAAGGAGATCACCTTATTCAGTTGTGCCCTGCTACTATTGTGGTACAAGAAGCGTGGTCCTTTCCTAAGGGCCCTTCGAGTTCTAAGTTGTCTTTGATTTCCCAACATTCTAGTCCTTCTTTGGTTGATACATCAGTTGTGTCGATGCAATCTTTGGCTGAAACCCCTCTTCTTTTAGGGGGTGATGCGTCTCTTGACCTTTCTGTCCCACATCTTGTTTAACCAACGGTCATGTCGATGTAATCTTTGACCAATATCACTTCTATTTTTGGGGGTGATGCATCTCTTGACCTTGTTGTCTCGCATCCTATTCAACTAATAATTGAAGAAGTGATAGTGTCGATGCAATCTTCAGTCGATCCCACTCTTCTCTTGGAGAGTGACAAGTCTAAGGAAGTGACATTGTCGATGCAATCTTAAGTGAATTCCACTCTTCTTTTGGGGCGTGATGTGTCTTTCGACCATGTCCTTAGAATTTCTAGTCTTGTACCTTCTAAACAAGGGAGCATTCCACTCTCTTTGAGTACTCTCCCTCCAAGTCATAAGGTGGTTTCCTTTGATTGGAATGATCTTGTAGAGCCTCACCTTCCTTCTTCTACACCCTTCCAGATAAGAGGCATCCTTCTATATATTGTAGATAAAGTCTCCTTTGCAAGTATTTTATCCTCCTCGACTTGGAAAGTTTTGGGTTTTCCTAAGATTATGTCAGCTATCTATGAGTTTTTGACTTTCGACAGAAGTTCTGCATGGGAGACCTGGGCTCCCCAATGATATGTTGTTGAGAACAACATTCCCGAGTTTTGGTTAAGCTCTTTTCTGACTCTATAAAAATGTGAAAAGATTGTCG
>JZKD02S0519203.1:272188-290708 GCA_000966675.3 Picea glauca | reverse complement strand
GTAATGTAAATGGCAGTTTGGTCTTCGTTTCATGGAAATGAGAATGTCGTTGTTGTGGGTAATAGTTAAGGGGTTAGCGTGGGACATACCAAGGGTTAATAATCGAATTCTGACAACTGGAGCAGAACCATCATAACCACTACTTCCCAGATTTGATTTTATTCTCATTAATGCTAAGTTGTTATTTATTATCTATCGTCGTTGTTGGTTAATAATGGATTGTGTCAACTAATAAGAATTGTCATGATCCTTGCTTTTCAGATTGTTATTTCCTCATTTTAGTTAAATGATTATTTTATTATTAATAATCGTCATTTGTTATTTATGCACTACCGAGTTTAGTTCAACAAGGAAGAAGAAAAATATCTATATTTTTTCTATAGCATGAAAGGAAAATTTTTATGGCATACATATGTCAATGAATAATTATTTATAATTTCGTAATTGTAATACATTGTTTGAAATATAAAATGCATTGTTCTTACTATAGGAACAAAGTGCATGGTTAGAGTTGAAATGTATGACCATTGTTTATATTCAATGTTATTGTAATTAGAAATGAAATGATATGGCTACCTTATTATAACGTTAGTGTAAACTATTGATATTGACATTAGGGACCGATAATTTAATTATGATGTTATTTTGTCCTTTTAAATGTTGATACTTTAGAGGTGACATTTTTAAATATCTTTATATAGGGTCCCTTTTAAATTACTGTTATTTAAATAATGTCATTTTTAATATTGCAATTGTTATATCTTGTCATTTGTAAATATGATGGTTATTGATATATTCAAATATGATGATTATTTATCAATGTGATGTTATTTTTATATTGAATTATGTAAGGGTAATATATGTCATTATAAATTAAGGTGTAATTTTTAGTGTTAGGTATTTTTATGAAAAATAATGGCATTGTGGACTTATCTTAATACGATTAAAACTTGGGTTACTGATGGTTATAAAAATAAGGTCCTAGAACCAAGTACCTTGAATTACTAAGATTGTATTGGGGGAATCTGCAATCACTTAAATTTACATTCTTAAATGGTTGGGCTGGGTATCTCGTCTACTAAGGCAGTTCAAGGGAGTATCAAGCCAGTTATACATGCCTTGAGTCGTGGGAACTACCTTGTCTTAACTTTGTTGGGTCATTATCAGAGTCCTTCGGACATGCACGTCCGTAGAGTTAGTGGTTCTATTGAGTTGTTGTTTTACTTGGATGAGATCGTTCTTTTTCCTGGTCTGCTTGTGTCAGGCGGGATATAGTCACCCCCTGGTAGCCTTAGGAGACATGTCTGTGTGTGTGATTTTTCTGAGTAAAGAATCCAGTGCCGTATCAAGAGTCTCGGGCCCTTTAAAGGCAAGGTTTCCACTCTTGCAACAAAGCTGACAGAGATTACTAGTTTTTACCTGAGCAGTCGGCCAGGAGCCTGTCTAATCTTCTTTCAAGAAGACATAAGACTAAAAGCCCTGCTTTTCTGTACAAAAATAGTAAACTCTACTGTTGGATTCTTCCATCTGTGACTGTATTGTACTTAACACCTGGTGTCGTTTTCTGCTTACAGCTGCTAGTTGTACACCTTATGTCTAGGGGCGTTTATTGCTTGTTGTCACAGTGATATGTCGGGGTCGTCTTGTTGTGTTCATCTTGCTTGCGTCTTGTTCTAGGTCAGGTTACTAGTTTCTGCCTGAGCAGTCGGCCAGGAGCCTGTCTAATCTTCTTTCGAGAAGACATAAGACTAANAAGGCAGGGTTTCCACTCTTGCGACACACCTGACAGAGATTACTAGTTTCTTCCTGAGCAGTCGGCTAGGAGCCTGTCTAATATTCTTTCGAGAAGACATAAGACTAAAATCCCTGCTTTTCTGTGCAGAAATAGTAAACTCTACTGTTGGATTCTTCCATCTATGATTGTACTGTACTTAACCCCTGGTGTCATTTTCTGCTTACAACTGCTAGTTGTACGCCTTATGTCTAGGGAGTTTATTTCTTGTTGTTACTGTGATATGTCGGGATCGTCTTGTTGTGTTCATCTTGCTTGTGTCTTGATCTAGGTCGGGTTACTAGTTTCTGCCTGAGCAGTCGGCCAGGAGCCTGTCTAAACTTCTTTCGAGAAGACATAAGACTAAACGCCCTACTTTCCTGTGCAGAAATAGTGACCTTAACACCTTGGATTCTTCCCTCTGTGTTCTTACTGTGCACTCCCAGTATGTCTTAATGTTTTTGTTGTGCGCCTCATGCTATGGTCGTATAATGTTGCAGTTACTCGTTGAGTGCCTTCAGTCTTCTTGTGCTGAACTTCGTGGTTGCGTCTTGTTGGTTGTTGAGTGGCGGGGTAGAGTCAAGTGTGTTGTTACTTCTACACACGCGCACACACCTTAAACAAAAAAAAATAAAAAAATAAAAATTTGCACCTACTTTCAGAGTTGTTGTCATAACGAGGAGGTCGTTACATCCTCCAAGTTGTTGAGATCCTGAAAATGTTCACAACACTTATACAACTGTATCAGATAATAAGTGCTACCTACAAAGAAAACTTCATGGAAAAAATAGTTATAGAAAACACATAATGCACATATAATCTCCAAATATAAGAAAGAAAATGGAATTAGTAAAGAAACCAAGCTTAATGATTCTATCCAAAGAAGCAACAATGCTTTTATAATGGCCAATATTTAACAATATAAAGAAACAACCATATGAAACTACATCACCTCAAACACATAGCATTTTGACAATCCACAAAAGAGTCACCACACCAATGAGTAGACCTCCAAAGAATTTTGATTTTATTCGAATAGAAAAATTTGAATTACAATAGAGAACATCAAGACAAGTCCAAATATTGTTAACCATCCAATGGAAGGGTCAACTTAATTTTATAGCTCCTTAGATGATAGATCCAAGGCAAGGGTGTGACATCTAAGTGAAGCGTGCATGCCAAGTGTGAGGGGCACATGAGTAGAGTGGAAAGTGAGTGGGAGAGTGTGTGGAAACCTATCAAATTGAGGACTGACTATATCAAGTTATTTTAAGAACATGGGGGATAATAAATCACCACATGTATAAGGTAGGAGGAGAGGGTGAGTCATCCCTCTTGGGATTGGCACCCTTCCTTTAGAATCCACCACATATGCTTAAAAGGGCGAGTTCATAATCTTGGGATCTATTCCCATTCCAGCTCTTTCAACTAACTCACCCTCTCTCCTAGATAGGTCGCCACCTCCTTATATAACTCAATACATGAAGGAAACATGTTCCCAACATGTTTCCTCAATAATAGCATGATTATTTTTATTGAACTTTTATGTCTTTTTTACCTTTTTGAGAGAAAAAATCATTTTTGAGTGATTAAAGAAATGGGGGATAATGATTTAAGAGGTGATATAGGTTCGAAAATGAGCATTGATATGGCATACAACAACATCTTATGCCTCTTTTAATACTTTTTTTAATTTACAATTAAAATTACCCATTTTGCGAGAATTTTTTTATTAACTGGAAAAATTAAAAAATCCTATGGGGAACTTAGCACATTTCCATGAGACTCTAGGAGGATTTTATGCATGGTAATATACATTATACAAGATGTTTATAATATCATTCCAAGTCCTTACCATGAGTTTATACTCCATATTTGGAGGAATCGAGTGAAAAAACTTGGAAGTTATAAGTCGCTTGATGGAGCAATATCTAATTAACAAGTAAGAAAACACTCTAGAGTAATAACTCTTTTTGAGTCCTTAGGTGGCTAAAACTTTTAAAAAATTCATCATGCAACACCTCTTATTACAATTCCCCGTAGGGTATGTAAATTTGGTAAAAGTTGGTCAGGCAAACTGACTAAACTTCTGAACAATTACAAAGAAGTACAAAATAATGTGTTGAATTAAAAAATGTCAAGAGGAGCCATTTGGAATAGGTGGGTGGCCACAAAAATGCACCTAGATCAGTCCTCCCCCCTTAGCAAGAAATGGTCTCCATTACATTCAGTGTTGGATTACTGAGAGGAGAGGTGAATCAGTAATAGAGGAATTTAATCCCTTTTAACCAAATAATCCAAGTGTTATGTCAATGTAGAATTATCATCCAATAATGAGAAATGAAAAAATGAACAATCATACACATACATAGTACACCAGTGTTTTACGTGGAAACCCAAAGCGGAAGAAAACCACAGAATGGGTTTTTTTATATGTCTTGAAGAATTAAATTCCTTTGAAGCACCAAATTCCTTTGTTTTCGAGTTGAAACTAGAAGGAGGCTCCAACCCCCTAGTTTCTCAAGCTACAACCCGAGGGAAGGTCCAACTCCCCAATTCCCTCCCTACAACTAGAAGGAGGATATAACCCCCTATGTTCTCCGACTACAACTAGAATGTGGATACAACCACCTATCCTTGCCCCATCCAACTACCCTAAAGTATAAGTAGAATGATGGAACCACTGTCACACTATCACTATGAAATATACCGATGTAAACTTGTACCAATAAACCTAAATCATGCATCAACCATGCATCAACCTCTACCTGAACCTGTAATCAACCTATGCCATAAACAAGTGCATCAACCATGTACCAACCTGTACCAAATAGCCTGTAATTAACCTGTACCATAAAAAAGTGAATCCAACCATGTAAAGAGTATGTACCAATCATGTGTCGACTACTCATCAACTATGACTCATCAATATGTACCAACATCATCAACTATATACTTCATGTATGTGCCAACTCATCAACTACTTGTCTCAACCAGGTACCCAACATGTACCTCAACCAAAATATCTCATCAATATCATCAACCAAATATGATTTGTAACTCTATAATATACTTGTTTTATATCATCACATATCTGCAAACCTTCCTTAACTTTAAGAACAAGAGACTATCATTTTCATCAAACTTTTCTTTAGTCTCACATGACTAGTTTTTGATTAGTCAACAACCCTAACTTGAAATGATCATAATTGTGTACCTATAATGAATAAAGATATGAAACTGATACACAATTTATTTTATCAATTCTTCATTGTGTTTTATGCAATTCCTCCAGGTGTGACTACTTGGAACCTCTCAGAAAAAGATTTATAGCAAAAATGTCATACCTTGCTAAATTATGGCTTATTCTAGAGAGCGACCTTGTAGAGAATCCCTCGCATAAAATATTTGTTGAATCGATATAAAAATGTTATAAAGAATACCAACTACTGTAATATAACAAAAAAAATTGGTCTTACTAAATTTGGATCTGTTATGAATATGTTATGATGTTTTTACCCGAAACACATGTTTTAGACTAGTTTCAAGACTAGCCACAAACCATATTTTCCACAGAGTGTAACTCCAAAAATACAATGACCCACAAGATGAATTTTATACCATGGATACTTGGATATGTTTCTGAAATGACATAGAAATTCAACGGTCTGAATCATTCTATAAAGAAATTTATTGCAGAAATGGTGAGATGACCTGTAAATAACATACCTTTGAAATCATCATCAAAAGAATTTATCCTCCCTTGAATTCCATCCCTCTTTTCTTTACCTTCCCTATGAAATTTGTCTTAGATATCCTTTGGTTACCTCACTCACCTATATATATTCAATATTATCAAGTGTATTATAAAACGAAAGAGACTTGCCTCTTATTTATACTCTCCAAGTAGCTTCCTTAAAAATATCTTCTAGGTCACTTTTCCCACATTCCTTATTTTAGGGTTAACCCACTTGTAATTTCTCCATTAAATTTATTATTTAAATAATTTATTTTTTATTAACTTTGAATTATGGTACACTCATCAGTTCACTTTATTATTTACCTTATAAAATCTCTTAAACCACTTTGACTACTTTGACCTTTTGGGGCTTCAAGCCAACATGTGAGGGTCCTCCAACTTCGTAAGGCCATAACTCTCAAACCATAAGGAGTTATATGATGTTCCACATACCACCAAAAATGGCATGACATGTAGTATACATATATAATAGTAATACCTTCATATATATCAAAACTCATACTATTATCCATCAAAAAAGCTTGGGTCCATTACCCAAACTTGGGTTCTCCAACTTTACATAGCCATAACTCTCTAACCATGAGGAGTTATGTGACATTTCACATACCACCAGAAATGGAATAAAATATACTATCCATATGGAATATTGTTACCTTCAAATTTATTAAAACTCATACCATTATACATGAAACAACCTTGGTTCCATTACCCAAACCTTTGTGCTATAGGAATTCACTATCAGACTTTCTTCAAGGGTTGAAATTAATGAAAATCAACCTTAATCAACAATATCCCCCTTTGGAATTGATGAAAAAACTATGATGCAATACTGAAATTATGTCATTCATGCTCCCCCTGGAAACATGCCTCTTTCCGCTGCATATCTATGACCATTTCTCCCCCTCGAACCATGCCTCTGATCTTTGCATCTGATGAATCTCTCCCCTTTTGTAATCAATGGAAAAGGTAACCTTCCATCCGGGGCTTCTCCCCCTGAATGAACTGTCCTCTTTATGGTGCTTCCTCATGTACATCTAAGACAGATAATATAAGCATTCAAAAGCATTAATTTTGGAGTAGAAATAACTCCAAGTCTCTAGCGAAGATACTCAAAGTCTTACCATGGAAGTGGTTTTGTAAAGATGTCTTCCACTTGTTCTTTTGTGCCCACATACTCAACTCTGATGTTCTTTTCTACAACCTGTTTCAGTAGAAAGTGATACTTGATTGGAATGTGCTTTGTCTTGTAGTGCATGAGTGGGTTTTTTTAGATACCGATGGAACTTGTATTATCACAATAGATTGGAATGGGCTCATCATACTTAACTTGTATATCTGTCAAAGTTTGTTTCATCCAAAGAGCATGTGTACAACATGTTGTTGCTGCGATATACTCTACCTCGGTTGTAGATACAGATACTGACGATTGTTTCTTCCTTATCCCTGATACTAAACACTCACCCAAGTAGAACGTTTCTCCACTGGTGTTTCATCAGTCATCAATACAACTTGTCCAATATTCATCTATGTAGGAAATAAGAGATAGATCCTTTCCTTTTGGATACCATAATCCAAACTTTTCTATTCCTTTGAGATATCTAAAAATTCTCTTCACTACTAATACATGTGATTCCTTTGGAACTGCTTGAAATCATGCCACCTATCCAACTACATAAATTACATATTGTCTAGATGTTGTCACATATAGTAGGTTGTCAATCATTGACCTGTATTGCCTCTGATATGTAGACTTTGAATCATCATATTTTCTTAACTTGCAATTTGTTTGCATGGGAGTGATAACTGGTTTTCACTATTCCATTTTGAACCTCTTTAGCATTTATCTGATGTATCTGAAGTCCCGGAAAGAAGGATCGTTCTCCAAGTAATGACATTTCAAATTCATTATTCATATCCTTTGCAAATTTTTGGCATAACCTTTCATCATTACTACCAAAAATAATATCATCAACATAAACTTTAATAAATAAAATATTACCTTGACTTACCTTGATGTAGAGGTTGTTGTCTATACTTCGTTTTCTGAACCCTGCTTGTTGTGTATATTTATCGAGTCTAGAGTACCATGCTCTAGGAGCCTGTTTTAGACCATACAAGGACTTCTTTAATTTTCACACATAGTCTGCATTCTTTGACAACTGAAATCCTTCTGGTTGTTCAATGTAGACTTCTTCTTCAAGTTCCCCATTAAAAAAAGATGATTTTACGTCGATTTGGTACACTTTGATATTTTTGGAGCGTGCATAAACTAAAAGCAATCGAATTGCTTCTATTCTGGCAACTAGGGGAAATGTCTCTCCAAAGTTGACTCCTTCAACCTGTGCATATCCTTTACTTACCAATGTATCTTTGTTCCTTGTAACCTATCCATCTTCGTTCAATTTATTCCTGTATACCCACTTTGTGCCGATCACATTCTTATCCTTTGGTCTTGGAACCAATTCCCAAGTATCATTTTTCTCTATTTGATCCAATTCTTCATCCATGGCCTTATTCCAAAATTCATCCTTTCTGATAGATTCAGGTTGCGTTGGAGTATATTCAGATTGTATTGTTGGATAGATACATAATGTATGTCTTGTGGTTATGTTCAAATTTGATTCTTTAACACATAGATCCACAATGTATTTTTGGTGGCTATGTTCAGATTTGAGTCATATTGGCATGGATCCATAGTGTATGTTTGGTGGCCATGACCTGTATTACTTGACATAAATATTTGCGTGTTGGAATTTATGATTTGATTCATTTGTATTCTGAGTATCGGGATGCCTACCTCATTAATGATATATTATTGTACTGTATTTCCTTGTTTGTTGGCAGGTTTTCGACCGACATGTTCCTTGTTTTCTACACACACTCGACAAAGTATTTCAGTTATCACTCTATTCTAACTTCATACTTTGGGGGGATCACTGTTACAAATTATTTTCATCACGCCTATGACCTTTAATGGTGTAAACCTATCCTTTGTCTTTAAAAGGATCAATGGCCTTAATCCCTGAAGAAAGATGAAGATGAATTTTCCTAGAGAGATGAAATTATACTTTTCCTTTGTCAAAAACCTTAGAAAAAGGGATCATCACACCTTGTTAGTGTTAAGGGTGTGACCATCTAGGATCGTTGCAGGTTGCACCACAATGGCCTGCGACATCATTGCAGTTTGCTCAGTGTTAAGGGTTGGAATATTTTTGTACGAAGAAAAAAGAGCATATTCTCGATTCTTCTAGAAGAGAATCTTCGAGGGTGAGTTGGCCTTCGATCGATTTGGATCTGAGTCACATACCTGATCTCTCGGGATAACCATAACCTCCTCATCCTATCCTTTTCATCCTACAAAAGGAGAGGATTTATCATAGGGAAAGTTGGATTGAGTTGGCTAGAGCTTGTAGATTGGAAAAGTTGGAAAATTCTTGAGTTTTGTAGCTTGGAGCTTTTGGAGCTGGTATGTTGGATTTGAGTTTTTATTTGTCAAGATAGATTGTTGATATCAAATTCCGTGGAGAAGAAGTGTGTGGGAAGCAAGGAATTGTTGGAAGGAACCTGACAACATCAAGGCATCTGGTTGTATATTTCTTCCACATTATTTAATACAGTGATATATTTCTTTCCCATAAAATTGGTCTTATTTTATTGTATGACTCCTTGATCACATACATAGGTTTTGTTGATTAAACATTGTTTATTTAACTTCGTTGGCTTGTGGATTTTTTCCAAGTTCAACAACCCATAAGCCTTGGAATGGAGTGAACATGACACTAGTGAGGACAAACGACATTTAAAAGGTATGTCATTTATCTATTGCTAGTTAGTATGATTGATGATTGAAACTTAGGGAAAGTTTTATATTTTGTCTTGTTTTGTTCCAGTTTCGTGGTGAAACTAGGGAGATCTGTTTATGTCTGCACTTACCGATTAGTCTAATAACAACCATTCATCAATCCTTTCTGTATGGAAAGTAGGGTGTGGATGCGAGGATCAATAGTAAGCACCTCTATCTCATCTTGTAGGATTTCATAGCTCAATGACAACATATTACTCACATTAGACAAGAAGGTGAGTAGAGCCATTGAACCAGTAATTGAAGTCAAATCACAAGTGTCTCATTGTTGCATAAATGAAAATGTGTCATGTTCATGCATAATACTTCAAACGGTTTGGTCTAGAGTTCGCTTTATTTGAATAAATGAATTAAAAAAACATACAGAACATTGAATTCCACAGAGATTATTGCATTTTTTATACATTTGGTGCTAAATAACCCATTTGAATCAATTTTATCCATTCGCTCCAAACGGTAAACATTTAATTTCATTGCCAAGGAAGAGAATAAAACAATCAGGTGAAATTACAGTCTCCATCCCAGTAGGAAAATTGATATTAAATTTGCTCTCTATGGAGATAAGGGGAATAGAAAATGAGACCTTTGTGGTGATACTGATCTTTGGTGCTAGTGGACACATGAATTCCTTACTTTCTGTCCAAAATTTCGGAAGATTGGTATTGTCAATACATGATTTTCTTTTGTGGATTTTCATGTCCTTTTAGCATCCTTCAAAATGGATTCTCTCTTCGTAAAAGATACATGAGATTAAAGTAGAAATGTCTTACCTAAATTCGGTTATGAAGATTCTCTTTCTGAGGGGAAAGAAGTTTTGTAGTGGAAAATATGAGGATGTTTGCAGAAGACAACCTCTCGTCATGAAAATACGGGTCTTGGAAGGATTTTCTTGACATAAAATTATTTTTCCATAGACCTAGACACCTATTTTTGTTAACTCAAAGTGAGTTTGAATCTCTATTAACCTATAGTAGTTAAGCCATTTTTTATTTATTTCATCATTTTTTAATCTAAAATAATTATCATCTTGATGTGATGTAAAGTAAGAAACTAAATCTTAAAAAAACCAGGCATTATGTTCAAAACAAGAAAATCTAACTATCATGCTCAAAATTGCACTAAAGTGAACCTCATAAAAAATTATGGATATCTATAGAATAAAATTCAGTCTCAACAAGATAATGTACGAAATAGTACCGAACCATTAAAAAAACTCCACCAACAGGAAGCATGATTATTTAAGGGCCCTAATTGTTTACAAAAAAATGATACATAGTTATAGTAGTTAAAGTTATAACATTTACTGAAGGAAGATGGTAAATATGCACTACCAATATTCTGAATTTTACAAAAGATTCTAGGATCATATTAATGACTTAATCTCTGACATTGATTTTCTTCCTTGGTTGCTTGATTTGCTTTGTCATTTCTTCGTTTGATTCCTTGTTTAATGTATGTTGAATAGTAAATTTCAAGAATTTGCATAAGATTTTTCAATTTGAATCATAAATGTTACTGCAATTTTCCATACTTTCTGCACTTTTTTAATATGTGATATTTTTAACATGTATTAGGTTCTATGTAAAAAAAAGAACACTTTTATGTAACTATGACAACAAGCAATTTGTTTATCTACATACAAATGGACATAAAAGCAGAGAAAGGAAATGTATTTATTTGCAAAGCAGAGAAAGGAAGTGTATGAATATCACCTGGTAAAAACTAACCGAGTTCCACATGAGACTGAAATTCATTCCAAAAATGGAGAAATTGTCACAGATTACAAATTTTTTGAGCTCAGAGAAAGGTAAATGGGAAGGATGTATATAACCCATGGAAGGAACAATAATTGTCATGAGTATCATCATGTCGAAATATGATTTTTGATTTATGTGTGAGGATATGCAGATGGCCATGATCAACCATTGATTGTAGCTCGAGACCATCAGTGACAAGTTGCATAGTTTGTAGAGGAATTTAATGGACAAAGCATCGATTGCAATGCAACATTATTAGAGCCCAACCATCGATTATATCTGCAGGCCATCAATGAAAAGCTAAATACATTGCGGATGACTTTAGTGCACAAAGCATCAACTACAATGCAACATTTATAGAGACATCCTCACTAACTACAATTATTGTCAGGCTCTGACTAATTACAACACAAAATAGTCATTAAAATAATTTTTTTTTTTAAATAATTTTTTATTTCTGACAATTCAGTAAAAAAAATAACACACACCATGGTAATAAAGTCAAGTCAAATAGGTTTGAACCAATCCAAAATTATATTTGTGAAATTTTAAAAATAAGGAAATAAATTTATTTTCGAGAACAAATAAAGTTACTATAAAATTTGATTGAAACATTGGAAATACTTGGAATTTTGAATTAATTAAATAGGTGGTGAACAACAATGCACCCATTAATGCACCTAAATGGATCAACTAATGGTGCATTCAAAGGGTATTGACCAGGGGCTGAAAGCTAGAGTCCCTCCCTTAGTTGGAGGTAGCTTTTATATTTCAATTCAATTTATTCAAGAACAATTTTGTTTACATTTGCAAAAATAAATATCTTAGTGTAAATTATAAAACTATACTAATTTATTTATAAATCTAAAGAGTTGAATATTCCAAAGAGAGATGGAAGAGATAGTAGGTATGTTGATAGAATTTTTGTATTTTTTCAAATTTGGTCTACCATGATTTTATATATAACCCATATTCCATCTAAAACTCAAGATTCTTACAAGCAATATATGTTTTGTTCCACAAGTAATCAAACTTTATAGTAAAGACCACATGCATAATTGTTTTTCCATGAATATCATTTTTTTTTTGAAAATATCCCTAACATCCATGAATGGGAAGGATCATAGGTTATTAAGCCTAAAGTGCTCATATTGACCAATATCATTGATTTTTCTAGAAAATATATTTAATCACTTACAACCATGAATGGAAAGGATCATAGGCCCTATAGAGCATTATTGAACCTAAAGAACATGCTATATAAAACAATTTTTTGTAATCATAGCATCTGTTTTAATATAGGAATATTTAATTATTGTTTCACACGTCACACAACATATCTAATAAAAGAAAAAGGAAAAGTCAAACAACACAATACAATCTTGTCCCCACAAAACATTAAAACTAAATCTTAAATAAACACTAAAAACAAGTTGAATGAAGATGAATTGTCGAAAAAGAAATCATTAAAGATTTAATTTAATAATAGTTATTATAATAATGTTTATGTTGGAATGGAAATAGATGTCATTTTATCCAACATTAACAACATCACTTTTAATTAATGTACATATGAATTTTCTTCAATTTATTTAGATTTTCATGATTATATTTTGATTTGGATTTTCATATTTTTATATAATTTTCTTTTAATTTAAATTAAACATTAATTAAAATTTGTAAAATTTGAAATGTATTCTTTTAGATATTTTTATATCATTTCATATAATTTTAATTATTTTTATATTATTTCATATAATTTTAATTTTACCTATTCCTAACTTTAATTTAAAATGTTTGGAAACCTATAAATGGGCAGAGATAGCAAATTGAACAATAATCTCTATGCTCAAACACATTCCAAAGAAAATGACTCTTCAAATTGATTTAGGTTTTAATAATTACATCTTGATTTTATTTTTCATGATTCCATTTCATGGAGGAGATGACTAGTGAGAGATAAGTGTCATTTTCAATATAACTTTCCTATTTCAGTTTAAAAATGCAAAAAGATAAGTGGTAAGGTGACGTTAGTTACAAGTCCCTATAAGCAGTTCAAGGTAGGTCGGTGAAAAAGAAAAAACCAGTGTGACCCGTTCCACACGATAGGTGGCAGCGAATAGGTTAGTATTATATAATGTCATCGAAACATGCAAGCTGCAGATATCATCCCAACTTTATCTCCAAATTTCCACCTCTGCAGCCTGAATGAGTGGGGTTTTTTGGAGGCAGGTAGCTGCAATTGCCATATGACATACACGACGAAAGTCTTCCTGATACCGTAGAAACTGATTCTATAGTTTTTTAATATAATAATAAATTTTATGACAATTTGAAATAGGTAATTCATTAGAATTTCATAAATGTAATTAATTCGAGGTTTTAAAAATGGGTTATTATTTTTTTTATAAGTAAGAATTTATATATAAGGAGCTTACAAAAAACCAGAGATACAAAGTTTGCAGTGTATTGTAATAATTGAACTGTTTTATGGGGAAACCAGTTTAGCCAGTCGGTGTTGGGATCAAAATGACTACCAATCTTACAAAACCTGAAAAACAGAGTGAAAAAGTAAATTAAAGTCATAAGTAAAACGTTAATACTGGCCTTCATGAGGCCACAAAAGACCCATGTGATGGTCATACAATTGGCTTTTAAGCTGGCTAGCCAGGTGGAGAGGTCGCATGGGTTGCAAGGTCCCACGGCTCCTCTTCCACAACTGCCCCTCTCAATTCAATTTGCTCATGCGTGTCGACGTCCGAGTCACCCATTTCCAGTTTGTTGTCGGGCCATGTGCCTCCCACTTCCCTGGGCGCATGCAAGCCCATTCCTACTGCAACGTACGCCATGGGGGTTTCTCCTTCGGTGGGCGTGTATTCATCGTCCATGGCCTGCCCAAAGTCGCCACCTCTTGTGGGAAGCCCCCTTTCACTTGAGTCTCTTGTATGCGTGTGCTCCGCTATCCTTGTTTCTTTTGGTGTGAAGTGGAAGGCCCCTTGGAAGGTGGAGAGGATTTGGAGGAGCGCAGAGGTATTCCCATCCAGTAGCTCCAGCCAAAACTGAAGGTCATCCAGGCCCTGTTGAAGCTCGAAGACCAGGCCGTAGAGAATGGCCAAGCTATCCTGCAATTGTGAGTCTGGGACTGAATCTGAAAAGGAGTGTGGCCCAAGCTGAGGTTCTTGTAGAAGAGGTGGTGCTTCCAAGGGTGGGCGAGTGGAGGAGGCCTCTGGTGGAGCCAGTGTGCTGGTTGGTGAATTTGGTGATACTACAAGAGGCGCCCAAGATGAGGAGGCTTTGTTAAGGATGGGCTCTGAGGGAAAATTGAGCGAGCTATCAGAGAGTACCAACCCCTCAAGTCGGGAAGCGGGAGGGGAGGAGGTGGCAAGTGGTGCTTGTTTAGACTACGAGGAATGTGAGGAGTGTGAGGGGGACAACCCAGCAGAGGAGCCCAGGGAGGTTGCAGGCACCCGAGTGAGGACCAAATGAGGTTGCAATGGTTGCCAGGGAAAGCCTCTCCTTGGCTTGCCTCTCTATATTGGCATTCTGACGGTCTAGGGGGAGAATGTGAGCATAGGAAAATATCCCAGATGGTCGAGGAGGAGCTGGAGAAAAAGTCGGTTGCAGGAGAGTGCAGTGAAGGAGGGAGGCTGGAATGAGGCATGGCTTCGCAGATGATGAAGAAGAAGGTGATGTTGCATGCACAGAGTAATGGCGCGTTCAATGACTAGAGCCATGGATGGTACAACTTGAGGAGGTCAAGCGCACCAGGCTTAATGGTGCCTGGGATGTCGTATGGGGGAGTTAAATGCATGGGAGTGGCAGTGGTGCGTGCCATGCTTCAGTCACATGGCAATCACCATGCTGGCCTCTTCGTGCCTCCTCCAAGTGCCATGTGTTCCGCACTATCACCCATCTTAGAGAAAATGGATTATTATTAGTATTATTATAAACATTTTTAATTTATAAAAAACATTATTAATTTATAAAAAAAATTAAATTATTAATTTAAATTTTGATTTAATTTAAAAATAAATGATTATTATTACCATTATTATTAATTTTACACTGTGTTAAAAAAACTATATATATATATATATAGCAATCTTCTTAATTATACAACTTAATTGTATACTATTTTAAATATCAGAATAGAGTAATGGATAGACACAATAATTTCATACATTAATTTGGAATCTTATTAATATGTGATGTAAAAAATCATTTTTTTTATCTAATTTGTTATGTTGGCAATGCGCATACACAATAATTTTATAAATAATTAATTTAGAATTTTATTAATATGAATCTTATTAATATGTAATGTTAAAAACTATTTTTTTTATTATTATTATGTAATTTGTTATGTTAAAATAATTTATTATTGTTAGTTTTTTTAAATCAATTATTCATTAATTCAAAATATAATTTTAAAAATAAATTGTTATTATTATTATTTTTAATTTTACAGAATTATAACAAAAAATTAACAGAATTTTAATTAATTTGGAATTTTATTAATATGAATCTTATTAATATGTAATGTTAAAAACTATTTTTATTATTATTATTATGTAATTTGTTAGGTTAAAATAATTTATTATTGTTAGTTTTTTTAAATCAATTATTCATTAATTCAAAATATAATTTTAAAAATAAATTGTTATTATTATTATTTTCAATTTTACAGAATTATAACAAAAAATTAACTTTTATTATAAACATTTTTTTATTTTTAATATGATTTTTTTTTTAATTTTGCATTTAAGATAAGTTGTTTCTTAATTCAATTATTGAGAATAAAAATTAGTTGATAATTCATTTTATCTAATTAAATTGTGATATTTAAAAAAATATAAAAAATAAATAAATAAAAAATATATAGGAAAATCACTTTAAATGATTTAAATTTAATATAGATAAATACAATATTTTGAAGTATAATGTTTTAATATTAAAAATATGTCATTTAATATAGATAAATACAATATTTTGAAGTATAATGTTTTAATATTAAAAATGTGTCATTTAATATAGATAAATACAATATTTTGAAGTATAATGTTTTAATATTAAAAATATGTTTTAAGCTTGTACTTGTAAAACTCAATTGGATAGAATTTGATATAAATATGTAAAATAACATATTAATTACTATTAAAATATTTAAATATAGTATTTTTGTATTTAATAGTATTTTTCTTTATATGTAAATTGTAATTTTTTTTTTGTTTTAAAAATGAATTATTATTAATATTATTAATTTGAACATAATTTTACACTATTATTTTGATATTTAATTAAAATGTATATTTAAAAATAAATTATCATTATCATCAACATCATCATTATTATTATTAATTTTACACAGTATCTCTTTTATTACAATACTTAGATATAAATATACATCTTTTATGAATATGTTAGTTAATTCATATAGAATATAAAAAGACAAAAGTCTTGGCAATTATCACAATAATCTATTATATCAATTTGGACTCGGTCAAAAATCAATTTGTATCTAGTTAAGATGTGATGTTAAAATAAATTATTATTGTTATTCTTAATTTTTCAAAAAAAATTATCTCTCAATTTAATGATAATTAAATTATGATTTTAAAAATAAATTATTATTATTGTTATTTCCAATTCTATTTAATATCTAACTACAACAAAAATATTAATTTTTATTAAAATATAATTAAATTATGATTTTAAAAATAATTTGTTATGATTATTATTTTCAATTCTATGTAATATCTAACTACAACAAAATATTAATTTTTATTATAAACACATTTTGGAGAGTGTCTCTTAATATGATTTTCTTCCTAAATCTTGCATTTAAAATAATTGCTTTCCAATTCATTTCATGAAGTTAAAAATTAGATAATTCACTTTGTTTAATTAAATTGTAATATTTAAAATGAAAAACATTTGGAGAAATCATTTTAAATGATTTAAATTTAATATAGATAAATCTAAGTGCAATTTGTTTTTCATTTAAAATAGATTTTATGGTCCAGCTCTCACTACACTCGACTCAACTTGATAAAATTTGATATAAATATACAAAATAACAGATTAATTACTAGTAAACTATGTGTTTCTATTTAATAATATTTATATTTATATTTATATGTAAATATTGTTTTATTTTGTTTTTAAAAATGGTTTATTATTGATATTATTATAAATATTATAAATTTGTTAGAGAATATTAAATCATCAATTTTTGATATTTAATTAAAATGTAATTTTAACACTAAATTATTATTATGATTATTAATATAATTAATTTTGTATCTATCTTTTTCAAACAATTTTGTAACAAATAAGTCTATATAAATATATATTTTTCTGAATGTATCAATTGAATATAAAAAAAATCAAAATATTCTCTATTATAAAAGTTAATTTTATATAATTTTTCTTTATTCCTTAATCCAAAAGGAATAAGGACAAACACAATAATCTAGTACATCAATTTGTAATTTAATTAATATGTGATGTCAAAAATTGATTTTGTATTTAGCTAAGATGTTTTGTTAAAATAAATTGCTATTGTTATTGTTAACTTTTCAAAAAACAAATATCCATCTATTTAAAATATAATTAAATTATTATTTTAAATTACTATTATGATTTATTATTATTTTCAATTTTACCTTGTATTTAACCATAATAAAGAAATTAACTTTTATTATAAACTATTTTTCTACATTTTTGTCTTAATATATCTTCTTTCTAGATCTTATATTTAAAGTAGTTGCTTATCAATTGATTTAATAAGGTTAAGAATTATATGCTGATTCACTTGTCTAATTAAATTGTGATACTTATAATATATATATAGAGAGAGAAATTGATTGATTGGTTTAAATTTAATATAGATAAATCTAATATTTTGAAGTGCAATTTTTTTAACATTTAAAATAGATTTTAAGTAACTCAACTTCATTGGATAGAATTTGATATAAATATGTAAAACAACATATTAATTATTATTAAAAATAAAATAAAATTATTTAACAATATTTATATTTATAAGTAAATATTGTCTTTTTTTGTATTTTATAAAGGATGGTCAACAACAAAGCTCCAAGCCATTATAACAATATTCTCATTATTAGCTCATAATCATTCCTCTCAACCATCCAAAATAAATCCAATTAGCATATCTCTCTATCATATATATACATAAATATTTTGTATTTAGAATGATTTATTTAATCACTATATATAATATTTTCTAATATAAGTGTATGAATTTACATTCAACTTCATATTAAATTTAAATTTAAATTTATTAAATGTGAAAATCCATCAGATTTATTAAAGTGTATATTTTTCATATAATTCAAAAGTATAAC
>JZKD02S0519203.1:228771-244597 GCA_000966675.3 Picea glauca | reverse complement strand
GGTAGACAAAATTTTACCCCTAGTAAAGTTTTAGACTTAGGACTTAGATTCTGAACTAGGCGACATTTTAATTAGGGAAGTTGTTTTTTAAAATTTCTTAATGAGATATTAGTCTTAGGCCATCTAGGTTCATTCATTTATCATCATCGTTGCGACGTGCCCTTCAAGACGCACTACGTGCTCCAAGGGTGTCACTCGCCTCTTTTGCTTCTTTTGTGCGACATGCCCTTTAGGACGCATCATGTGCTCCAAGGGTTCAACTTGCTTCTTGTGTTTATTTTGTGTGACGTGCCCTTCAGGATGCACCACATGCTCCAAGGGTTCCACTCACCTCTTGATTGATTGGTAGACATCAATAACCACTGGATTCAACACTCCGCTAGGTGAACTTGTGGGAGACTAAGGGCTTCTAAGGAATAAGGCGTCCGCCTTATTGCATGCCCCTTAGAATCATCGTGAGCGACTTTCGCAGTCTACCATCACGACATCATGGGTCCTCTTGAACTAGGTAATCGTTAACCTACAGTTCAAGCCACATCGGGAGTGCTAGTAGGCTGTGGAAAGGATGTTTTCCACACCTCTCCCTCAACCTCTCTGGTAGTCGTGTGTGGCCCCTTTACTCCATATGTGAGTTTGGTTGGCAAGCTATCATCAGCCTGCATCATCAACAATCGTGTCAGAACATGTCCACATCATATCATCTAATCAAATGCACTAAAATCACAGTAAGCAATCAACCCCAATAGCACACTCCTTGACTCGATCCGGAGTCCAAGGGTTTTGTCGATGTCTCTGCATTCTCAAGGTCCAAAACCCTGCTCACTCAGTAAAACCAAGTTAATAGCACTTGTCTCTGTCAATGCAGTAAAACATCATGTCATCTATCATAACGCATCATAATCAAGGAAGAATGTTTTAATATCATAATAGTCAGGATCACTTGCGAGCAAGTGTCCTCAAAGAATAAGTTTTCTTAGTGCGCCAGAGCGGGATATTACACATCAATCCTCGAAGTTGTTGAGATTGGCTCATATGGGGATGTGTGCTTGATCTTTTATTGAAGGAGAGCATACAATAATTCATAATCAAATAGCATGCATCATCAATGCCTCATGAGTAACATATCCATATAAAATTCAATAATAAACATAAGTTGAAAGAATAATATGCATGTATATATACAAAAAGAAATTAATTAACTATGTACAGGAAATGAAAATGTAAAGTACAAAGGAGAAGGGTTAGAGAATATGATATAAAAGATGACCACATGGGCATCATATGACCTTGCTGAAGAATAATTTGAGAATTTGACCATTACTAGAAGCATCAACTTCTCACCATCCAATTTTCTAAGGAATAAAGAGTTCTTTCTGGACAAATCCTAAATCATGTATCTACCTGTCCATAGACTACCAATTTTTTCCTGATTTCTGGGCTTATCTCTTCTTTTGTCCCAAATAATAATTGTATCACTTGTCTCGAAATCTCCCTACTTTGAATAATTATCAAAAATATTCTTCACATTAAATTTATTTCTTATTCTATGATCCAAGGATTTCCTTCTATTTTCATCAATATCAATCAACTGATTAATTCTATAATGTTGGAAATCCTCATCCAATGTATACTTATGAACAAACTGATACAATGGAATATTTAAATGAACTGGAAAGGTGACATCAAGCCCATAAACAAGCTCAGAAGGACTCTTTTCTGTAGCACTCTTCTTTGTAATCTTGTCAGCCCATAATGCAAATTTAATCTTGTTATCCGATGAACTCTTATTATCCCCAACTATTTTCTTAAGGATACTAATTAAGTTCTTATTGCTAGACTCAACAATACCATTTCCCTGGCAATAGAATTTTGAAGAGTCGGACAACATAATTCCATATTTAAAATAGAATGAGAATAATTATATTTGAACTAAAGGCTTTGGGATTATCCATAGTTATCTTGGTGGGCACACCAAACCTAGAAATAATCTTATCTTCAATAAAATTCATAACTACTTTGTTGGTTGTTGGCTTGGTGGTTATATCTTCTACCGACTTAGTGAAAACTGAACTATCTTTAAATTTATCGATGAATTCAAGCCCCCACTACTGAAAAGGTCCTTCAACTAGTAATGGCCAAAGAGGTAAGGATTCTAGATTTTGCATCCCTGTGAACAACTAACACTACTGGAAACCCTTAACCATTTTATGTACATATGAAAAAATGGATGGCCAATAATAACATGCTCTAAGTATTTTGTGGGAACTAGTTTTAGCTGTGAAATGCCCATCGAAAAATCTTGAATAAAAGTCAACCATGACTCTCTCAGATTCAAGCTCATCAAAACACCTAAGTATCACCCCATAGGGGTTCCTCCACCCCAATCCATCCTGCATGATACAATACTTATCTTCTTTCAACCCGAGTGCCCTTCTTTTATGACCAATTAAGTGACCTGGGCATGTGAGGTTTATAAGAAATAAAATGATATCAGTATACCATTGGTGTTGATCTAACTTTTGAAAACAACAAGACTAGCTCAAATTGACTATTTTGACAGACTAGGTCGAAATCTTGTTCATTTCCTTTTGTTAACATTTGACCTAATCCTTGACCCTTGATTAACTTAGTGTATTTTATCTCTAGATCATACTCTGGTATCTTGGAAACCCACTTTCCCCTGATTCCTAAGAAATCRTGTTGAGCTAGGATATCTTTCACTGCTGGGTGAGGTACATACCCCACAACTCTTGAATACCCTACATAAACCCAAAAATACTTAAGGGACTTGACCAAGGCATACACTTTCTTTTCCATAATTGTGTAATTAAGATCATAGTTTTGCAATTCCTTTCTCATAAAATCAATGGGTTTCTCTTGACCATCATGATTCTTTTGGAGATATACACATGATATAGTATCTTCTGAAGCAAAGGAAAATATATCAAAGTCTTTAGAGTAATTTGGACTAATTAACATAGGATATTTTCCAATTGATTCCTTAATATTTTCTTGAATAAGGGGCAAATGAAATGAGCTCCACCAATCCTCCAAGTTGTTGAGATCTTGAAAATATTCACAACACTTATACAACTATATCAGATAAGAAGTGCTACCTACAAAGGAAACTTCATGGAAAAATTAGTTATAGAAAACACATAATGCACATATAATCTCCAAATATAAGAAAGAAAATAAAATTAGTAAAGAAACCAAGATTAATGATTCTATCCAAAGAAGAAACAATGCTTTTATAATGGCCAATATTTAACAATATAAAGAAAGAACCATATGAAACTACATCACCTCAAACACATAACATTTTGACAATCCACAAAAGAGCCACCACACCAATGAGTAGACCTCCAAAGAATTTTGATTTTATTCGAATAGCAAAATTTTAATTACAATAGAGAAAATCAAGCCAAGTTCAGATCTTGTTAACCATCCAATGGAAGGGTCCACTTAATTTTATAGCTCCTTAGATGATATATCCAAGGCAAGGGTGTGACAGCTAAGTGAAGTGTGCATGCCAAGTGTGAGGGGTGCATGAGTAGAGTGGCAAGTGAGTGGGAGAGTGAGTGGAAACCTATAAAATTGAGGAATGACTATATCAAGTTATTTGAATCACATGGGGGATAATAAATCACCACATGGATGAGGTAGGAGGAGAGGGTGAGTCATTCTTCTTGGGATTGGCACCCTTTCTCTAGAATCCACCACATATGCTTGCAAGGGCGAGTTCATAATCTTGGGATCTATTCCCATTCCAACTCATTCAACTAACTCACCCTCTCTCCTAGATAGGTCACCGCCTCCTTATATAACTCAATACATGAAGGAAACATGTTCCCAACATGTTTCCTCAATAATAGCATGCTTATTTTTATTGAATTTTTATGTCTTTTTTACCTTTTTGAGAGAAAAAATCATTTTTGAGTGATTAAAATCACTTTTTTCCCTCAAGAAAGGGGGGATAATGATTTAAGAGGCACTATAGGTTAGAAAACGAGCACTGATATGGCATACAACAACATCTTATGCCTCTTTTAATAATTTTTTTAATTTACAATAAAAATTACCCATTTTGCAGGATTTTTTTTATTAACTGGAAAAATTAAAAATCCTAGGGGGAACTTAGCACATTTCCATGAGACTCTAGGAGGATTTTATGCATGGTAATATACATTATACAAGATGTTTATAATAGCATGCCAAGTCCTTACCATGAGTTTATACTCCATCTTTAGAGGAATCGAGTGAAAAAACTTGAAAGTTATAAGTTGCTTAATGGAGCAATATCTAATTAACAAGTAAGAAAACACTCTAGAGTAACAACTCCTTTTGATTCCTTAGGTGGCTAAACCTTTTAAAAAATTCATCATGCAACACCTCTTATTACAATTCCTTGTAGGGTATGTAAATTTGGTAAAAGTTGGTCGGACAAACTGACTGAACTTCTCAGCACTGAATTCTGAGCATTTGATTGCTCGGGCTTTGGCAGCTCAACTACAAGTCCATCTAGTTCATCTATGTAGATAACAAGTACCATATAGGAAAATTAGAGTAGACCTCTTTGGATCCTTGTGGTAATGATTCACATATTTACATTGTTGATCTCAATGACATGTCAACACATAATATACAATAATGGTTTGCATATGCATATGGCATATTAAAATGAAGGTGGAAACCATATGTAGGGCCATCCTTCATTCAGTGAAATAAGATGATATGTAAATTTTAGTGGTCATATGATTATTGATGAGTTCTAGAATTTTTTGAGAGTGATAAACTAAGATCTACTAAAAATCACTTTAATTTATCAACATGGAGGCATATATTTTCAAAACACCTACATTGTATGTGTAACATCAACACTTTTAATGCGGATATATGAGAGGAACAAACTGACTAATAGACTGAATACAATAACACAGAGATAAATATAAAAACAAAATATATCCAGTGAACAATAACTTATATTGAATAAATGAAATAGACTAAAACTATAAAACTGCAGAATTGAAAACAACTTGCTCGAATGGTGGTAGTTATCTCTAAGAAGAGATGTGGCTGCTACGTGCATCTGTCTGACGAGAATGATTACAATGAGTCTCTAGAGGCCTTTTTAACATTACTCATGAATTCCAAAACCCTAGACATCCAAAAACCTAACCCTAGGATATGAAACGCCAAAATTTATGTGGGCCTCGATGGGTAAGTTGGCACCTCAACTTCATGGGGTCGTAACTTTTGCATACGACCTTTTTTTTAGGCATGTAGTATATCGTTCGAAAGGTATTTTCAATAACTATACATTATGTTGTCAAACTATGTCTCTGTCTATATTTTGACTATGGAAAGCCAAGAAAACACAGTTTAGGGCCCCAAAATGGCCCTGGAGGTACAAAAAGATGTTTGACATGAAAAATTCCAAAATAAGCCAGTTGGATTGGTTGGGTGGCCACCAGTCTCCAGCTGGAAGAATTGTAGGGCTTCAAAAACCCCAGAAGTGTAAAACCCACAATTACAAAGAAGTACAAAATAACGCGATGAATTAAAAAATGTCAAGAGGAGCCATTTGGAATAGGTGGGTGGCCACCAAAATGCACTTGGATCAGTCCTCCCCCCTTAGCAAGAAATTGTCTCCATTGCGTTGAGTGTTGGATTACTGAGAGGAGGGGTGAATCAGTAATAGAGAAATTTAATCCTTTTTAACCAAATAATCCAAGTGTTACGTTAATGTAGAATTATCATCCAATAATGAGAAATGAACAAATGAACAATCATACACATACATAATACACCAGTGCTTTACGTGGAAACCCAGAGTGGGAGAAAACAACAGAATGTGTTTTCTTATATGTCTTGAAGAATTAAATTCATTTGAAGCACCAAATTCCTTTGTTTCCCATTTGAAACTAGAACAACGCTCGAACCCCCTAGTTTCTCAAGCTACAACCTGAGGGAAGGTCCAACTCCCCAATTCCCTCCCTAAAACCATAAGGAGGCTACAACCCCCTATGTTCTCCGGCTACAACCAGAATGTGGATACAACCACCTGTCCTTGCCCCGTCCAACTGCCCCAAAGTATAAGTAGAATTATGGAACCACTGCCACACTATCACTGTGAGATATATTGATGTAAACTTGTACCAATAAACCTGAATCATGCATCAACCATGCATCAACCTCTACCTCAACCTATAATCAACCTATACCATAAACAAGTGCATCAACCATGTACCAACCTGTACCAAACAACCTGCAATTAACCTGTACCATAAACAAGTGAATCCAACCATGTAACGAGTATGTACCAATCATGTGTCGACTACTCATCAACTGTGACTCATCAATATGTACCAGCATCATCAACTATACACCTCATGTATGTGCCAACTCATCAACTACTTGTCTCAACCAGGTACCCAACATGTACCTCAACCAAAATATCTCAACAATATAATCAACCAAATATGATTTGTAACTCTGTAATATACATGTTGTATATGATCACATACCTGCAAACCTTCCTTAACTTTAACAACAAGAGACTAGCATTTTCATCAAACTTTTCTTTAGTCTCACATGACTAGTTTTTTATTAGTCAACAACCCTAACTTGAAATAATCATAATTGTGTACCTATAATGAATAAAGATATGAAACTGATACACAATGTTCTTCAATGTGTTTTATGCAATTCCTCCAGGTGTGACTACTTGGAACCTCTCAGAAAAAGATTTATAGCAAAAATGCCATACCTTGATAAATTATGGCTTATTCTAGAGAGAGACCTTGTAGAGAATCCCTCCCACAGAATATTTGTTGAATCAATCTAAAAAATGTTATAAATAATACTAAGGACTGTAATATAACCAAAAAATTTGGTCTTACTAAATTTGGATCTGTTATGAATAAGTTATGACGTTTTTACCCGAAACACCTATTTTAGACTAGTTTCAAGACTAGCCACAAACCATATTTTCCACGAAGTGTAACTCCAAAAATACAACGACCCACAAGATGAATTTTATACCACGGATACTTGGATATGTTTCTGAAATAGCATAGAAATTTAACGGTCTGAATCATTCTATAAAGAAAGTTATTGCGGAAATGGTGAGATGACCTGTAAATAACATACCTTTGAAAACATCATCAAAAGAATTTATCCTCCCTTGAATTCCGAACCTCTTTTCTTTACCTTCCCTATGAAATTTGTCTTAGATATCCTTTGGTTACCTCACCCACCTATATATATTCAATATTATCAAGTGTATTATAAAATGAAAGAGCCTTGTCTCTTATTTATATTCTCCAAGTAGCTTCCTTAAAAATATCTTCTAGGTCACTTTTCCCACATTCCTTATTTTAGGGTTAACCCACTTCTAATTTCTCCATTAACTTTTTTATTTAAATAAATCATTTTTTATTAACTTTAAATTATAGTACACTCATCACTTCACTTTATTATTTACCTTCTAAAATCTCTTAAACCACTTTGACTGCTTTGACCTTTTGGGGCTTCAAGCCAACATGTGAGGGTCCTCCAACTTCGTAAGGCCATAAATCTAAAACCATAAGGAGTTATATGACGTTCCACATACCACCAAAAATGGCATGACATGTACTATCCATATATAATAATATTACCTTAATATATATCAAAACTCATATCGTTATCCATCAAACAAACTTGGGTCCATTACCCAAACTTGGGTTCTCCAACTTCACATGACCATAACTCTCTAACCATGAGGAGTTATGTGACGTTCCACATACCACCAGAAAAGGAATAAAATATACTATCCATATGGAATATTGTTACCTTCAAATATATTAAAACTCATACCATTTTACATGAAACAACCTTGGTTCCATTACCCAAACCTTTGTGCTATAGGAATTCACTATCGGACTTTCTTCAAGGGTTGAAATTAATGAAAACCAACCTTAATCAACAATATACCCCTTTGCAATTGATGGAAAAACTATGATGCAATACTGAAATTATGTCATTCATGCTCCCCCTAGAAACATGCCTCTTTCCGCTGCATCTCTGTGACCATTTCTCCCCCTCGAACCATGCCTCTGATCTCTACATCTAATGAATCTCTCCCCTTTTGTCATCAATGGCAAAGGTAACCTTCCATCTGGGGCTTCTCCCCCTGAATGAACTGTCCTCTTTATGGTGCTTCCTCATGTACATCTAAGATAGATAATATAAGCATTCAAAAGCATTAATTTTGGAGTAGAAATAACTCCAAGTCTCTAGCGAAGATACTCAAAGGCTTACCATGGAAGTGGTTTTATAAAGATGTCTGCCACTTGTTTTTTTGTGCCCACATACTCAACTTTGATGTTCTTTTCTGCAACTTGTTCCGGTAGAAAGTGATACTTGATTGGAATGTTCTTTGTCTTATAGGACATCAACAGGTTCTTTGAGATACCGATGGAACTTGTATTATCACAATAGATTGGAATGGGCTCATCATACTTAACATGTATATCTGTCAAAGTTTGTTTCATCCAAAGAGCCTGTGTACAACATGTTGCTACTGTGATATACCCTACCTCAGTTGTAGATACAGATATTGATGATTGTTTCTTCCTTATCCCTGATACTAAACACTCACCCATGTAGAACATTTCTCCACTGGTGTTTCGTTGGTCATCAATACAACCTACCCAATCTACATCTGTGTAGGCAATAAGAGATAGATCCTTTCCTTTTGGATACCATAATCCAAACTTTTCTATTCCTTTGAGATATCTGAAAATTCTCTTCACTACTAATACATGTGATTCCTTTGGCACTGCTTGAAATCAGGCCACCTATCCAACTGCATACATTACATATGGTCTATATGCTATCACATATAGTATGTTGTCAATCATTGACCTGTATTGCCTCTGATATGTAGACTTTGAATCATCATATTTTCTTAACTTGCAATTCGATTGCATGGGAGTGATAATTGGTTTGCAATATTCCATTCTGAACCTCTTTAGAATTTCTCTAATATACTTGGTTTGAGGAATAAAAATTTCTTAGTTTCTTTGATGTATCTAAAGTCCCGGAAAGAAGGATAGTTCTCCAAGTAATGACATTTCAAATTCATTATTCATATCCTTTGCAAATTTTTGGCTTAACCTTTCATCATCACTACCAAAAATAATATCATCAACATAAACTTTAATAAATAAAATATTACCTTGACTTACCTTGATGTAGAGGTTGTTGTCTACACTTCATTTTCTGAACCCTGCATATTGTATATATTTATCCAGACTAGAGTACCATGCTCTAGGAGCCTGTTTTAGACCATACAAGGACTTCTTTAATTTGCACACATAGTCTGCATTCTTTGACAACTGAAATCCTTCTAGTTGTTCAATGTAGACTTCTTATTTAAGTTCCCCATTTAGAAAAGATGATTTTACGTCCATTTGATACACTTTAATATTTTTGGAGCATGCATAAGATAAAAGCAATCAAATTGCTTCTATTCTGGCAACTGGGGAAAATGTCTCTTCAAAGTCGACTCCTTCAACCTGTGCATATCCTTTACATACCAATGTATCTTTGTTCCTTGTAACCTGTCCATCTTTGTTCAATTTATTCTTGTATACCCACTTTGTGTCGATCACATTCTTATCCTTTGGTCTTAGAACCGATTCCCAAGTGTCATTTTTCTCTATTTGATCCAATTCTTCATCCATGGCCTTATTCCAAAATTCATCATTCCCTACTTCTTCAAAATAGTTTGGTTCAATTGTAGATAAGAGTGTTAGGTGTGTTTGTTCTGGTGAACAAATTCTTCTTCTAGTCTCAACCCCTTCATCCTTTTTTCCGATAATCTGATCTAAAGAATGATTCTTTTGTACTCGTCTACTATGTGTCTTTGGAGACACTTGTTGAACTTTCTCTTCTACTTCTATCGGATTCTCTTCATCTTCCTCTTCTACTTATTTTTCATCTTCTGCTTCTTCTTCGAAAGGATGTTCCATTGATTCATTTTCTTTTTCCTTTGATTCTGGTTTGCCTGTCTCATCAATTGTTACGTTGATGATTTTCACAACTTTGTTCAATCTCAAATTGTAACACTTGTATGCTTTCCTTGTAATTAAGTAACCAACGAGTAATCATTTTTCAACACGAGAATCAAACTTTCCCATTCTTCCATCTTCTCTTTTGATGTACCATTTTCTTCCAAAAACTCTGAAGTGCTTCACATTTGTTGGTCTTCCTTTCCATAACTCGTAGGGATTTTTGCCAGTGTTGTTTTTGAGAATTACTTTGTTTTGAATGTGAACTATTGTATGCACTGCATGTGTCCAAAATATATCTGTCAATTTGGAATCCATTAGCATTGTTCGAGCCATTTCCTGTACTGTCGTGTTCTTTCTTTCAACAACTCCACTCTATTGAGTTGTCCTAGCAACAAAGAATTTTCTTTTTATTCGATGACTCTTGTAGTAGTCCATAAATTCCTTTGAAGTGAACTCTCCTCCATTATCATATCTCAAGAATTTGATTTTTGAATCCATTTCATTTTCAACAATTTCCTTGTAGATCTTAAATTTTTCAAAATATTTTGACTTATTCTTGAGAAACCAAACTGCATCCATTCTTGTATAATCATCGACTAATAACATAAAGTATTTCTCACCTTTTAAAGTATTTGTTGTAAGTGATCCAACTAGATCAGTGTGCACAATTTCCAGTGGTATTGTCGTTGAATATTCCTTTGATTTGAACCTGGTCTTTGTTTGCTTTCCTTGTTGACAATGCTTGCATAAAGTGCTGGTTGGTTTTGTCATCTAGGGCATTTCTTTGAATGCTTCTCTTTTTCCAACTTTGACAAGGTTATCGAAATGTTTGTGACCCATTCTTATGTTTTATAGCCAACTTTCATCCTCCTTTCCTAGAAAACACTTTTCATTTCCAATTTCACTTAACACATATATGTTTCTTGAAGTTCTTGCAGATGTAGCAATAAATTTTGTTGAACCTTATTTTCTTATCTCACACTTTTGTGAATCAAAAGTAATGTTATGACCTTGGTCACACATTTGAATCACACTTAGAAGATTATGTTTCATAACTTTTACTACTAGAACATTTTCTTCCTTTGTATTCTTGTTCCCAATTCTGATTGTGCTTTTTCCAATGATTTTAACTGAATAATCATTTCCGAAGGAGACTGATCCATCTCTTTCCTTTATTAATGTAAGAAACTTGTCTCTATCACCTTTCATGTGTTTTGAACATCCACTGTCAACATACCAACCACGTTTCTTCTTCCTAGCTTGTAGAGTGAGTGTGCATTCTTCATTTCTATATTGATTATGCTTTCTTATCCATGTCCTTTTTTGAGGTTCCTGTTTGTGACTGTTGTTATTCTGTTGCGGTTCTCTAGGAGGGACTGTCATTCTGCAATCTTTGGCCATGTGTCCAAAGTTGTTACATTTGTAACATTCCACTTCAGTTCTCAAAGATTCAAACCTATTGTAACTTATTTTTTGTGTTTCACTAGGCCTTCTTGGATAACCCTTTTGTGCATGACTTTCAAAGTATTTTATGTTCATGTTGTTAGCTCTGCAATTTACACCTTTATGTCCAAAATTACTACATGCATAACATAAACTAAAAAATATAGTTTGATACCTGGGAGTTGAAGATTTTTTGAAAGGAGGTGCTCTTATGGATCCTTCTTCTTCTTGAGGCCTATCTGTTGGTTGTTGATTCTAAAATCTAAATCTTCTCGGTGGAGGAGTGTCCCTGTAATATTCCTTGTATATCTTCCTATTCCCTTTGATTGTTTCTGCATAGTTTTTTGGATATGTTTCTTGCTTTGTTGTTTTGGAGCTTGATCTCTTTTCTGTCTGAATGTATCCAAGTCCAGTATTTTCAAGATGATATTTTTGACTGCTAATAATGTCATCCAAAACTTTTGAGCTATTCTGCATATTTTTCTTTTGAATATCCTTTATTAATGTGACAATCTCTGCTTCCAAATTTCCAATGATCTCGTCATTTTCTTCTAGTTGATCTTTGAGTGCTTCTTCAATTCTTTTATCTTCTTCTATTTGAACCTTCAATTTTGTGATCATTTGTTCTAGTTCTTGAATGTCTTATTTCTTGTCTAGTTCTGCTTATAGTTTCTTGTTTTTCTTCTTTTCTCTTCTAATAACTTCTATGGCACACATTAATTCTTCTCAGTAGTCAACTTATGCCTCTTCAATTTCTTCTTCGACTTCTTCATATTCTTCTTCAAAGTCTTCCTTATCAGAGTCTTTTACTTCCATGAATAAAACTCTTCCTATCTCACTGTCATTGACTTCATCTTCATCTGATGATGAGATGTCTTCTATGGTGCACAAACTTTCCTTGAAAACTTTCTTTGTAGTTCATTTTCCTTTATATGTTTGTTTTCCTTTTGAGTAACCTTCATCATTTCTCTTTTTCTTATGAAGACATTTGTTAGCAAAATGATCAATACCATCACAATTAAAACAAATTAAAGGAATCTTACCTCTATACCTACCCTTGGTTCCTTTGTTCAGTCTTTTGACGAAGTTGGCCACTTCTTCATCATCTTCTGAGATGTCACTGTTCCTGTTATGTTCTTCTTGTTTCTTTTTCTTTTTCTTTGATCTTTTGGATTCTTTGAAGGATGTTTCTTTTACATCTAGATTTTCCTGTTTAGTTCTCATTTCATATGCTGTGAATATTCCATGAAGTTCGTCCATTATTATTGAGTTTAGATCTGATCTTTCTTCTACTGTTGATATCTTAGAGTCAAATCTCATAGGAAGAGATCTTAGTACCTTTTGAATAATTACAGATTCTTCAATTTCTTCTCCCAATCCTATGATTGCATTCACTATTTCATCGACTCGTAAGAAGTAGGATGTAATATTCTCATCTTCCTTCATCTTTAGTTGTTTGAACCGACCTATGTAAGTTTGAATCTTTGTTTCTTTGACTTTTGAATCTCCTTCATAAATATTTCAAATCTTGTCCCAAATCTATTTAGCAGATTTACAATGTGTAAATTTGGTGAATACCATTTCACTGAGACCATTCAAAAGTGCATTTGTGGATTTGGAATTATTCTGAACGAGGTTTATTGCTTTGTCATTTGTTGGTGGAACTATTGGTGTCGTGTATCCATCTACAATTGATTGCCAAATTTCAAATCCCTATGCCTGCATATATGTCTTTGTCCTTATGATCCAAAAAGAATACTTATGTCCATCAAATTGTGGTATTCCATTTTTATACAATTTGTTGCTCTCCATAATATACCTTTCAGTGGTTAAACTGATTTCTGAAGGAACCTGCTCTGAAACCAATTGTTGGATTACTGAGAGGGGGCAGCGGGGGTGAATCAGTAATAGAGCAATTTAATCCTTTTTAACCAAATAATCCAAGTGTTATGTAAATCTATAATTATCATCCAATAATCATAAATGAACAAATGAACAATCATACACATACATAGTACACCCGTGTTTTACGTGGAAACCCAAAGTGGGAGAAAAACACATAATGTTTTTTCTTATATGTCTTGAAGAATTACATTCATTGGAAGCACAAAATTCCTTTGTTTTCTAGCTGCAACTGGAAGGAGGCTCCAACCCCCTATTTTCTTACGCTACAACCTGAGGGAAGATCCCACTCCCCAATTCTTTGGCAACAACTAGAAGGAGGATACAACCCCCTATGTTCTCCAGCTACAACCACCTATCATTTCCTCGTCCAACCACCCCGAAGTGTAAGTAGAATGATAAAACCACTGTCACACTACCACTGTGAGATATACCAATGTAAAAATGTAGCAATAAACTTGAATCATGCATCAATCATGCATCAACCTGTACCTCAACCTATAATCAACCTGTATCATAAACAAGTGCATCAACCATGCACCGACCTATACCATAAAAAAGTGCATCCAACCATGTACTGAGTATGTACCAATTATGTTTCAACTAATCATCAACTATGAATCATCAATATGTACCAACATCATCAACTATACACCTCATGTATGTGCCAACTCATCAACTACTTGTCTCAACCATGTACCCAACATGTACCTCAACCAAAATCCCTCATCAATATAATAAACCAAATATGATTTGTAACTCAGTAATATACCTGGTGTATATGATCACATACCTACAAACCTTCCTTAACTTTAACAACAAGAGACTAGCATTTTCATCAAATTTTTCTTTAGTCTCACATGGTTAGTTTTGGATTAGTCAACAACCCTAACTTGAAATAATCCTAAATATGTACCTGTAATGAATAAAGATTTGAAACTAATATACAATGTTATTCAATGTGTTTTATGCAATTCCTCCAGGTTTCACTACTTGGAACCTCTCATAAAAGGTGTTATAGAAAAAATGGCATACCTTGCTGAATTATGGCTTATTCTAGAGAGCGACCTTGTAGAGTGTGCCCCGCATGGATTATTTATTGAAGCGATATTAAAATGTTACAAAGCATACTAAAGACTGTAATCTAACCAACACATGTGGTATTACTAAATTTGTATCTGTGACGAATAAGTTATGATGTTTTTACCCAAAACATTTGTTTTAGACTACTTTCGGGACTAGCCACAAACCCT
Organism: Picea glauca; assembly: GCA_000966675.3. Lineage (NCBI taxonomy): Eukaryota > Viridiplantae > Streptophyta > Pinopsida > Pinales > Pinaceae > Picea > Picea glauca. Next base: position 229,938 of record JZKD02S0519203.1, on the reverse strand, counting down.
ATTTTCCACGGAGTGTAAATCCAAAAATACAATGAACCACAAGAGAATTTTTTTACCACAAATACTTGGATATGTTTCCTCAATGGAATAGCAATTTCACGGTCTGAATTATTCTATAAAAAAAATTATTTCGGAAATGGTGATATGACTTGTAAATAACATACCTTAGAAAGCATCATCAAAAGAATGTATCCTCCCTTGAATTCCGGCCCTCTTTTCTTCACCTTCCCTCTGAAATTTGGCTTAGATATCCTTTGGTTACCTCAGTCACCTATAGATATTCAATATTCTCAAGTGTATTATAAAATGAGAGAGCCTTTACTTTTGTTTATACTCTCCAAGTAGATTTCTTAAAACCATCTTCTAGGTCACTTTTCCCACATTTCTTATTTTAGGGTTAACCCCCTTCTAAATTGTCCATTAACTTTATTATTTAAATAATTTGGTTTTTATTAACTTTGAATTATATTACACTCATCACTTCAATTTATTATTTACCTTCTAAAATCTCTTAAACCACTTTGACTACTTTGACCTTTTGGGGCTTCAAGCCAAAATATGAGGGTCCTCCAACTTCGTAAGGCCATAAATCTCAAACCATGAGGAGTTATGTAATGTTCCACATACCACCAAAAATGGAATGACATATATTATCCATATAGAATAGTATTACCTTAATATATATCAAAGCTCATACCCTTATCCATCAAACAAACTTGGGTCCATTACCCAAGCCTAGGTTCTCCAACTTCACATGGCCATAACTCTCTAACTGTGAGGAGTTATGTGATGTTCCACATACCACCAAAAATGTAATGACATGTAATATCCATCTAGAATAGTCTTACATTAAAATATATTAAAACTCATACCATTATACATGAAATAACCTTGGGTCCATTACCCAAAACTTTGTGCTACAAGAATTCACTACCCGACTTTCTTCAAGAGTTGACATCAATGACAACCAAACTTAATAAAAATTAAGTTCTCCCATCAAGTGAGGAAACTTCTGCTAAATTTGGCCCCAGGTGAGCCACTTTCCTTGGTGTAGGATCTTCCCTTTCTTGACAACCATATAAAGTTGTATACTCGGCTAGTGAGTGCCCTTGACCTGTGTGTCCACTATTTGATAAGTGGATGCATGCTCCATGTGTTGGTTGTGGA
>JZKD02S0519203.1:181266-228761 GCA_000966675.3 Picea glauca | reverse complement strand
GAAGAAAAAATTGCCTTGTAAAAGTATATTGTAATTTCATTGTAAATATGGACCGTTCATTATAAGGTCGCAGATCTAACGGTAGAGATTATGTTAGGGTTTTTTCCCTAGAAGGAAACCCTCTTTTCTGAGGGAAATGTATTGCGGCTATTGATGATGGTGAATATTGTATTCTAAGAGAGGAGACTGTGAGAGAAAGAAGAGGAAGTTACAATGGGTTTTGTTGTAGGTTGCATCCCTTCATTTGTTGGATAATAATAAAGGAAGGACCTGGAAATTTCTCTGGTGGACATAGCTCACACTGGGTGAACCACATAAATCTGTGTCTCTCTTGTATTGTGTGTCTTCTGTGTTTTTTTTCTGCATTTGTTTTATTTTATTGCTCCGCGGTCCTGTTTTTCTAACACCATGTAGTCAGGGTTGAGATTTGTTGGTGTCAACTATTATGCGATCTCTCAGGTGTCCAATAATGGTGGAAAATATGGATGAAGGAGGTCCACATTGAAATTTGGGTGTAAGGCAAGGAAGGGTGGAGTGTTGAGCTCAAAAGAATTGATACCCATAACCTTGGTGATAGTGTAAGGCCCATAGTGAAGTGGGTTGAACTTCCGATGAGGCCCTTTAAGGTGCTCTTTCTGCAAATGTAACCAGACCTTGTCTCCCACCTGAAACTGTTGTCATACCTTGTGTTGATAATGGTGTTTCTTGTACTTAGCATTGTATTTCTTTAAAATATCATAGACCTACTGGCGGATGTGATGAATCCGCTGAATGAATACGGTGTCTTTTTCAGCCTCAGACTGAACACGGGAAGATTCTACCTATGTGGTTCCAAGAGGTAATGCAACATCAATGGGACCCAAGGGATGGAATCCCATCCCCACTTGAAATGGGCTATTGTCGGTGGAGCTATGGAGAGCCATGTTGTAGTTGTGTTGAACATAGGGAAGACTCTCATCCCATGTACACGGATTCTTAGAGTTGTACATGCACATGATGTGTACAATCATTTGATTGAAGACTTCTGCTTGGTCGTTGGTTTGGGGGTGGAAATAAGTGGATTTAGTGAGATTGGTGTCCAATAGTGACCAAAGAATAGACCAAAATGTGTTGAGGAACCTGTTTTCCTGATCAGAGATGATGGTCTGTGGTATCCTAAAATGGACCCACACTCGTTAAAAGAAGAGCTTGGCAGTATCTGCCACTATGATTCTCTTCTTGCAGGCTATGAGGATGACCATATTCTAAAACCAATCAACTACCACAAATACACAATCATTTCCTTTCTTGGTGGGTGCAAGGCTAGACATGTAATCCATCTAGATGGATTCCCAAGGCCTCTCAGGACTAGGAAGAGGGGTGTATAATCCTTTATTCTTTATGGATGGCTTGGAAATGGCATAGGTAGTGAAATATCTGTTATACTTGTTGAAGTCCTGTCGAAGTTTTGGCCAATAAGAATGTTTCTATAGAATGACCACATTTTTCTCTATGCCAAAATGTCTTGCCATCCGACTTTACTGAGCCTCCAAAATCATCTTTGCATGCTCACTCGCAGGAACACAGAGATGGCTCAGATGGCATAATAGTTTGTCCTAAATGTGAAAATCGGTGGTATTCATGCATGTACCCAAGAGATGATAGCTGGTGGCAAAGTCTGGATATTGTTGATAAAGTTGGGGCCACTCAGATGCCTCGTTTCCACAAGAATGGAGCACACCGGTGAGTGCAGCCATGACAGATCGACTCAGGTATTCAATGACATGATTTGCACTCCATGCCTTATACTTGATGTTGATATGGAACTGTTGCAGGTAGGTGGACCACTTCTTATGGAGGTCGTTATGCAACTTCTCTTGTGTCTATATGGTATGATATCAAATGACCATGCTGAGTGAGAAATGCGCCTACAACATAGTTGAATGGATCAGTCTCAATCTCGAAAGGTTTTTACAAATCGGATAAAAAAGAGTAATGGAATTGAGCACAAGCGATGCTTCATATCATCAAATGCTCGTTGTTTTTCCTTCCCCCACGTAAAAATTTCCCTGCCATATCCCTTTGTCACTTAGTTGAGGGCCTATGAAATATGGGAGAATCCCAACATGAACCATTAGTAGAAGTTGGCCAGTCCTAAGAAGCTTGAAATCTCGGATAGTTTGGTCAGGGTTGGACAATCATGAATGACTTGGATCTTAGCTAGGTCAAGATGTACCCCATTCTCATCAACAATCTAGTCCAAGTATTAGACCTTTTTCATGCCAAAGGAACATTTTCCCAAGTTGGAATATAGCTTTTGTTGCCATAGAGTGTGCAAAACCTGATGAATATGTTGCATGTGCTCCTCCCAAGTTCCGTTGAAGATGAGGATTTCATCCAAAGATAACACCACAAAAGAGTTGGTGAAGGGTCTCAATACATCATCCATCAACCTCATGAAAGTAGTTGGTGCATTTGTTAAGCCAAAGGGCATGACCAACCATTCGAAGAGACCTTCTTTAGATTTGAAAGTTGTCTTCCATACATCAGTTGGTTCGATAGGAACTTGGTGGTAGCTAGAGATTAGGTCAATCATGTTGAAGAACTTTTCCCACTTGAGTTGGTGAAGAATGTCATCAATTCTAGGAATTGGGTACCGATTCCCAACTGTAATTTTTTTTAATGCTCTCTAATCAATGTAGAGCCACCAGGTCTTGTGTTTCTTCTGTAGCAGTACAATCGGACTTCTGCAAGGGGAGGAGTTGGATCTAATGTGCCCCTTTTGAATAAGCTCTTGGATCTGACACTTGATTTTGTCATTTTCCATTAGTGAGTGATGATATACTAGTCCATTAAGCAGAGGTGCACCAAAGGGTTAGATCAATTGGATGCTTGTCTTACTAGTGCGTTGGTACCTCGGTGGGCGAGGAGAAGATGTCTCTATACTCTCCCATGATCCCATCCACTTTCTTCTACGACAAAGAGAGGCTTAGTGTAGAGGCCACATATGTCGCAGTGACCTTCTCCTTATTGTGAGTATAAATCACAAATAAGATGAACTTCCTGGTATGTGAAATGACCTTACTACAATGCTTAGGAGACATTAAATAAATAGCGGTAGGTGACACTACCTATGGTATCCTATACAATTGTCTACCCAAAGTAATAATAACACTACGGGGTCTAGACTCATACACAACATGTCGCTTCCACAAATATGGTTTTCCTAAAAGAACACCACAAACTTCAATGGGAGAAATATCACACGATACCTTGCCTTAGAAAGTTTTGATGTGGTAGGGCATATGGCATTGGTGGCTGACACAAAGATCTTTTCCTTAGCGAAGCCAGCCGATGGTGTAGGGTTGTGTGTGCGATGTCATTGGTAGGTCCAGCTGCTTGATGACCTTTACTGAGATCAGGCTCTTATGAATACCTCTATCAATAATGAAATGAAGTTGAGACCCCTTTACTCATATATATGAGTGAAAGAGGCATTCCCCTTTCTTTGGTTCTTTTGGTTCCCTTAGATGGACTTTTGTGGTAGCGATGGTGGAACTAGGTTAAGAATCGATAATCTATTCCCTCCTTATGGATTTGATTTGGAGTCACAATCTACCTATGACTCAAAATATTTCAGGTCGACCATGAGTGACTTCTTGGAGAGACATTCTTTGATGTTGTGCCAAGGCATTTTATGGTATTCACACCATTTTACCATGTCCTTCGAATTATCATTACCCTTCTTGTGTTGTGTCTTATATTGGTTGTCCTGAGAGTGACCATATTTGCTCTGCCCATTGTTATGTGGGTTCAAGATGCCTTTTCCCTGGTTCAGCTGTGAGGAGTTTGTAGATCCAAACTCTCACCTCTTCTACTTAAATTTTTGCTCGATCTTGACAACATATCTATAAGTTGTACCCAATGATGCGATGTCCAAAAAATCCATTTCTGTTTAAATGTATCTATGCAAACAACCATGGTATTTGAGAAATAGATGTCATTAAGAGTCTTTGATACCTAATTTGGTGCGTAGGGTATGGAAAATATTATTGAAATCTGGTAGTGTCTAGTCCCTTTCCTAACGCAGGGTGGTCCATCTTGTGTATTGGTCCTTGTAGCTTATAACTCACTAGTATTTTTCTTTAATGACATCCTTGAAGGAATCCCATGTGGGGGCGACCACAAATATTATATATTCCTCTATGGCCCTTTTCTCAGAGTAAGTATCCGACCAGTCCTTAACATGGGGGACAGTCTTGAGGAGTGAAAAAATAATTTTTTCCCTATCGAAAAAATTGTGGACCGAAAATACCCTTTGAGCAGATTCAACCATTTATCTATAGTATCTATATATATTAGTCCTGCAAATAATGGAATATCAAAATTTGCATGTAACTTGAAGTGGCTTGCATGGCCTCTTGATGAAGATGCTTCTCTTATGGGCATCTACCGAAGGATTTTTGTAAAGTTGTCCATCATTTCCTTCCTTTGTTGTGCAAGGGCTTCCTCGAGAAACATTTTAAAAGGATATCCTACTCCATCATATTTATTTTCGTCCCCCATGGGTTTTTGTAGGGATCTTCACTACCGATATTGCAAAGGCTCGACTGGTTCGAGTTCCAACTTCTTGTACCCAGATCTTGTCAGGGACATGCACAAAGAAAAATAAATGAAGAGCATACCACTTTGATACCATTGATCCAGATTTATGAGAGAAACGAACTGACTAACAAATGAATACAATAACATAGAGATACAGAAAACAAAAACATATATCTAGTGAACAGTAACCTTTACTGAATAAATGAATAGGTTGAAACCATAAAATTACAGAACTCAAAACAACTTGCTCAAATGGTGGTAGTTATCTTTGATCAGAGATGTGGCTTCTACGTGCATCGGTATGAGTAGAATGATTACAATGAGGCTCCATTGGCATTTTTAAGATTACTCATGAATTCCAAAACCCTAGAAATCCAAAAACCTAACCCTAGGAGATGAAAGGCCAAAATTTATATAGGCCTTGCTAGGTAAGTTGTTACCTCAACTTCTCGGGGTCATAACTTTTGCATATAACCTTTGTTTCAGACATGTGATAGATCGTTGGAAAGGTAATTTTGAGAAATACACATTACGTCATCAAAACCTAACCATGCCTACAGTTTGACTATGGAAAGACAAAAAAAAATGGTTTAGGGCCCCAAAATGACCCTGGATGTACAGAAAGATATGCTGACATGAAAATTTCCAAAATAAGCTAGTTGGATTAGGTGGGAATCCACAAGTCTCCACATGGAAGATGTATAGGGATTCATACAGCCTCGAAAGTGTGGAACCCACAATTAAAAAGAAGTACAAAAGAACATGATGAACTAAAAAGTGTCAAGAGGAGCCACTTGAAATAGTTGTGTGGCCACCAATATCCACGTGGATCAACTTTTATTTCCTTTTTTATCAGGATTTTAAGAATTATTTTTTGGGGTTTTCTTTTGGACTATGATTCAAGTATCCTATTTCTAATTAATAAGTAAAAAAGAAGCTCATAAAACACTTTACAATAAACCCTTAAATTTTTTTCATTAATTCACTCTGTTTCATCTATAGAAAACTAATATACTTTTGAATTGAGCTAACCATCCTACACAACTATACCAAAAGAAACCAAAATGTTTATTATCTTGGCTCATTCATATTTATAAAAAGTACAATAATCAATAGAAATAAATTAAATTTTCAAATAAAAAACTTAAATGAAAAAAAAAATAATAATAAAAAAAAACCATTACACTTTACTATTCTATTAAAACCAAGAATAAAAATAACCAAAATAATAACAATTCAACAAATAACTAGTTTTATGTGGTAAGAGTGGGTTCTCTTTACTCTGTAGTTTAGTGGATAGCCTATAAGAAGCTAACTCAATAATTGTAATGGAGAGAAACCATTAAAAAATACTTTTCATTAATTTTGATTTTAACTTTTGTATATTTATTCTATCTATCCATTAGGTTTTTATGTAGTTTTCTAATTTTGGGAAAATAACTAGCAATTAGCTAACTAATATTTAATTTTTAGATGTTTTTATTTTACCATCATGGAGATAAAAAGAACGAATTCATCACTTAAAGGTGAAATTATTTCAAGTTGAATGCATGGATCAATGTTTTTTTTCCAAACAATATAATATAACTATAACTGATTGGAGTATTTGAAGATCACATCATATTTCTTTAAAAAAAATCATTTATCTCACTGATTTCTTGTTAAAATATAAAAACTAGGAAACAACACTTTAATATTAATGTCGCATGAATAATTCAAATGAAATAATCACTTAAAAGTCTGAATAACCCAAATTATGTAGAAAACCTAAATCCCTAGAGGTTTAGATATTGAGAAATTTCAAGTGTTCTTGGGATATCCATTCAGAGATTCGGGTTTTGACAAATTTCAATTTTGGAAAAATATAATTAAAATCATTATTATCTATTTTCTATTATATATAGTAATAAGGTACTATGATGATGTCATTTTATATAGTGGCATGATTGATTTCGATTTGATTTACAATGGATTATAACATCTCAATTTAATATAGACATAATGGTGATCATCAAATAAATAGAGTAACTCATGACAAGATGCAACTTGTAGCATTGTGCACATGGAAGCAATTGGTATTCATCTTGGAGTAGTAGTACAATCTTTAAAATATTGTTTATAGATAGTCTAGAAATAATCCATTCTTGAGCTATATACCATCTCATTATTTCAAAGGTTTGATCTCTTCAATTATATGTGTATTTTCACGGACATATTTCCATCAATCCTTAGTTTACATTTCCACAAGTAATTTTACCATTGCATCTTGTAGCATTGTGCACATGGAAGCAATTGTTATTCATCTTGGAGTAGTAATAAAACCTTTAAAATATTGTTTATAGATAGTCTACAAATAATCCATTCTTGAGCTATATACCATCTCATTATTTCAAAGGTTTGATCTCTTCAATTATATGTGTATTTTCACGAACATATTTCCATCAATCCTTAGTTTACATTTCCACAAGTAATTTTACCATTGCATCTTGTAGCATTGTTAGCATTGTGCACATATAAGCAATTGTTATTCATTTTGGAGGAGTAATAAAACCTTTAAAATATTGTTTATAGATAATCTAGAACTAATCCATTCTTGAGTTATATACCATCTCATTACTTCAAAGGTTTGATCTCTTCAATTATATGTGTATTTTCACGAACATATTTCCATTAATCTTTAGTTTACATTTCCACGAGTAATTTTAGCATTGTTAACATTATGCGCATGAAAGCAATTGTTATTCATCTTGGAGTAGTAATAAAACCTTTAAAATATTGTTTATAGATAGTCTAGAAATTGTAGCATATTTTGTAGCATTGTGTAAATTGTAAAGTAAATGTAATTTGTCCCACATTATTTGTCCATAGTCTAAAACAATATGACTATAAATCTCTCATTGTCAATTAAGTAATGGCAATTCATTATAGCCTTGAATTGGTCTGGTCAGATTTGTAATGGAATCTAGTTGTAGTCTTCTACAGGAGGTTGCCTATTAAGTAATGGTAATTCATTATAGCATTGAATTGGTCTGGTCAGATTTGTAATAAATCCATGGTTCGCATTTTTGTCCAAAGCACCGTTGCGCTGGAAAATAAAACTTGTACAATGCCTTGTCCCAAATCTTTCATTGGATAGCAGCACTATCATATTACTTGGGGCATGTACTGCTATAATAGGGGAGTTAAAAACGTTGATCATTAGACATCCAGATCGGAACTTTCAAGAATGCAGATGCCAGGATCTGAGGTTCCACATAGTCGAGGTTCCGTTATAAAGTAAGCAGTGTTACCTCTTGTTTAAAAATATTTTAAATGGAACCATCATATTTCCGTGAATCAAATTGATGGTTCCATTATTGGCATTCCATTATAAAGTTAACTTGTATTATAAGTGATATCTGACATCCGATATTTGTTTTGAATAAAAGGATTTACCAGAATTTCGATACTCTCCCAACCTAAATCCTTATCAAAGAGAAATAATATTAGTATGAGATGTTGAATTACAAATTTAAAACAAGTATTGTTATCAAGGAAATTGATCCATGGAACATTCAAGTGGTTAAATGGTTGACAAATGAAATTGGCATAATTTCCTATGTCAACATTGACATGTTTCCATCCACTGTGCCTTTCATTCAATTCCAATCAACCCAAATATTAAACAAACTTATTAAACAAACTTCCATTGTATGATTATATGGACTTGAAAATGATTGTTGGTCTTCTTGCCATCTTTTCCATAGTTTGAAGTTTTTTTCTCAAGGGAGAAGGACATCGTGTTTCATGTTGTAAGTCAAATTAGTTGGATATAGATAAATCTTTTGTGACATTCTCTATTTTATTTAGGCTCTTAAACTTAAAACTTAGTTGTGATTACATAGGATTTAAAGGTTGAAAATAAGGTAATGAAATATATATTTATATAAAAGGCATTGGATAAGGTTGTATGTATAAAACTAGAATATATTTGTAAAACTATTTTATTTGAAACATCGCCAAGAATTAGACCTTTTTCTGGCACATTTTCCAACCCATCTCTTGATCTTTTTAATTGTCTCATTTCCATATTAGTATATTACCTATCACTTATATATATAATATACATTATCTTAACACTAATATTTGAATTAATATTTGAATTGGTAATCCTATAACCGAGAAACCATAATTATTGTACCATATTTAATAAAGGAGGATTCCTTTTAGTGAGTGCTCTGCATTGATGAAGACATAAGAACATATAAAGACACAAGGATTAGACTTCTCAGTAGATATGATTGGTGCAGGTTGGGAGTAATTCTTCAACAAGTGAAGTGTGAGTAAAGTACTATAATTCTGCGCATTAGAGCTATGTCTTTTAGTTTACAAAGTTTTTCTTTGAATTCATGTCTCATCTCTTAACAGAATAGAGATAATCCCAAGAAGATTTTCTCACAACCCAGTATATATAAGGCTATATCCAGGGAAATCATCTTTGAATGGCCTTCCGAGGACCTTAGCAGAGAAAGTAATATATGGCCAGGGAAAAAGGATGAAAAGAAAAGATTTCTTGAGACGAGGATCTGCCAAGCACTCACTCCCAACCATTTCTAAATATGAAGGGGATAATACTAAGGATGGCCATATATAAGAATAAGCATCTTAATATGGGGCTAAAAAAAGAATTTGTTTGGTTTAGCCTTTCTTGAAACAAAACCCACCAAGAATTCTAATCATATAGGTAACAAGGCTTGAGAACCTGAGCTTATCTCGGACATAGTTTGTGGTGGGGAAGGGGAAGGTGGCGGGGGAAGAATATTTCATGTAATAGTTTATGCTTTGGACAATGTAGTTTTGTTATAGGAAAGATTTGGTTTTCTGAACCTCCTCTTCCTTTATTTCAAAAAATTTCTCTTAGTTTACAATTTCCATGTTCACATTCTTAAAATACAAAGATAATTTCCAATGACTCTAGTCACACTTTCTCTTGATATTGTTGTGTGTTGTGCACAATTTGGGTTTTGGGATAGTGTTGTTCCACTATAAACATGCTTCAATTATCTAATCATCTAATCATTTCCATGGCCATTGTTTGAAATAGTTTTCTAGAATTTCCACAATTTCTTTGTACCCTAGGATAGTTGACAAGTCTTGATGTTGTGAAATTTTAATAATTGATAAGTCTTGGTGTTGTGAAATTTTAAGTACATAGTATATAGTTGATTGATAGAATGATTTTATATGAATATCACTAGAAAAATTCTATTTCACAATATTCCAAGTTGCATTAATAAAATACAAAACAATTATTTATCTCTAACTATAATGGAGAGTGAACACATTCTACTCCTCACATTACAGTTCTTACACTAAACACAATGTGCTTGAAATAATCCAAATGCTTTTCAATAGAAAGATCCCAAAATTATGAAAAAAAGAGGCATGAGTACCATGGTGTTTACGATGTCATCCATGATGTAAATAAAATGCCTATTAGATGCTTGATGGAGATACCTACATAGTACTCCTTTGCAGTCGTTTCCCCTTCATTTGCTGCATAGAATACTTTGGTGTAGATTTCTTGTGTCGCTATGTTATTCTTTGAACGAATGGTTGCAAATTTTGTTATGATATATCAGTATGGCTACTGAAAAATGTCAAAAGTCAAAAGTTATAGTGAGAATTATAAACAAACACCTTACCTACTCTAGTTAAAAAATGTACATGATCTTTACATCGAATTGGTTAAACAACTCTTCCTAGCCTTCCATACATGGAAATGTAAATAGACACAAGTCTTCCTAGCCTTCCATACATGGAAATGTAAATAGACATGCACAATTTGAAGCATAGATTGCAGATCCTAATCCCTGGAAGACAATTTACTTGTATTGTATGCACAATTTATACTAAAGAAGTAAGTAAATATTTAAAACAAAATCATGTTTTAATAAGAGAAAACATGAATCTGAAGCTTGCGAAGCTGATCCAAATATTCTACTTGTGAGATATACACCTAAGTTATGCAAGAAGTAAAAGTTCCACAAGGCTTACAAAGATACATCAAAATTTCACCACAGAAATTAAGTGAGAAGCACAAGGAATTTAGAAGTAAAGTAAATAACTCAATGTCATAAATGTTTGATAATCCATAAATAGTTCTCAAATGATAGAAGATCCTCACAACAAAGGTGTAAAATTCCTATCGTACCATTTATTTCAAACTTAGAAAAGCTAGAATTCATCGTTATTATACATTACATATCTTTCTTTAGATTTCCATTATTAAGGACTAAATCATTTGGAAAATTATCCAATGAATACAAATTTTGTCCATATGCATGCTTAAAGGTATAAATCTAAATGTTTATCTACTCATAAATCTAAATGTTTATCTAGTCTATTATTTTGATTTAGTTTACATATTCTAGCCTACTAAAATTACACTCATTTTGGATGCTTCCAATTATAACACCAAAACTATATTTACAATGGTTATATTAAAAAATGTTATTGCAAAATTAAGGATTTTGACATAGCCTTTTTCATAATGATGTAATTGAATTTGTTCCTCTAAATCGTTTCTCATGTGAGAGTTGTGTTTTCATGGTCATGATGAATAAGGTATTTTAACTATTCAATTTTTCCTTAGATAAAAGTGGCTCACAAGTTAAATAAATTGTATCTTTGGACTTACACTTTATGCTATTAATTATCTGCAAATGCACATCAAAAAATTTCTTCACAATTATTGTTGTTACACCAAAAATGTGGACAAATATGTAAAAAGATTACATTAGCTCATGGGGAAATATTCCTTCAATATCATGATGTAGAAGTATTACTTCATCATGGAATGGAATTGTTTCTTAACATTATCAATTCGACTAAAAAAACATTATTTGACAAAAAAATGTTTCTCACATTTCTATGAGAAAAACATTTTATGCTTCCATTTAATTTAAGAAACTCGTCATTGATGAGTATACATAGTTGATATTCCTTATCAAATTCAATCCAACTAATTTATTTCTCTTCAAAAACCAAATTTTCCCAAAAGGTGAACTTATGCCCCTTTGAATCAATGCTCTATATCATACACGGTTTATAATGCATCAAAATTTGATTTTACTATCTGGGTGGAATCTGATCATATATTTAAAATGTGTAAGGTAACATATGTATTATAATAAGTAGAAACATAAATATTGCAGCAAATACCAATTGAACAACAAAATATAGAGAATCCCAACACCAAAAATGATAGCTTTATTAATAGAAAGACAGGTTCACTTTCCTCTTCAAGGGAGAAATATCCAACAAAGCAGATCTCTATGAAAATAATTCTCAATACAAGACTTTTTCATGCCGTCTACTCCTATTTATACTAGTTATATCTTCTAAAGGACATTCTAGAAGAAGATCTTTCTAGAAGTTGAAGCTTCTATTAAGTCTTCTTACATGAGATTTGTTCACAATATTAATAGTTCTTATTAACTAATGCCATCCTTTATTACATGGAAAATATATCAGTCTACCTCCGTGAGGGGTTAGGGCGGTTATCTCCCTAACATTCTCTCCCCCTTGAAGAATATCCTTGTCAACAAGGTTAAAGATGAGGAAATTGTTGTAGAATGGTAGCCGACTTCCAAGTGGCATCTTCTAAAGTTCTATCCTTCAACTAAAATAACACTTACTTCATGGTTTGCTAACAGAGTTGGTGCTTGTGTTGGTCTAATACTGCTTGTGGATGCAAGCAAACAAACCTTCTTCATCAAACTCAGGTAGATGGGTTTGAGCAGTTGATATGAAAATACCAAATGAGTTCTCATGCCAAATTGATTCTAAATATAAATAAACTTTGATACCAATTCAGTGCGAAAAACCTTAGACGTCAATTAGTTCATAAATAAACATAAACATTCGACTAGATTTAGGAAATTTAATATTTACTTGACTATTTGAAAATAACATGGGAAAACTCTTATTTATGCATAAAACTTCATTAAATTATAAATATAATTGATTTGCGGAAATAATAAGTGCCAAAATAGAGAGAAATAAACCACTCTTATTAATTCTCAAAATGGTAAAATTACAATTAATGGGCTTACAATGCAAAATTTGATGTCACTATGTCATTTGGAAGACTAATTTTGACATGTTTGACAAGAACTTTGATTGGCATGTAACATCCTGCTCTTGCACACTGAGAAAACTTATTCTTTGAGGACACTTCTCGCAAGTGATCCAGATGATTATGCTATTAAAACATTTGGTTTTGATTATGAAGCGTTATGGGTTGATTTCATGTTGTTCTGCTGCATTGACATAGACATGTGTTATTGACTCAGTTTTAATGAGTGTGCAGGATTTCAGACCTCAAGGATGCAGAGGCATCGATGGAACCCCTTGGACTCTAGATCGAGTCAGGGAGTGAACTATTGGGGTTTGATTGTCTTATATGTGATATTAGTGCATCTAATAAGATGATGTGATCATGGATATATTTCTGATATGATTCATTGATGATGCAGGCTGACGATATCTTGTCGACCAGACTCACATGTGGAGTAGAGAGATCATGCAAGACTACCAAAGATATTGAGGGAGAAGTGTGGACAACAGCCCTACCGCAACCTACTAGAACTCTCATCGTGGCTCGAACTGTAGGTTAACAATTACCTATTTCAAGAGGACCCATGATGTCGTTAGGGCAGACTACGAAATTCACTCATGATGATTCTAAGGGGCGCGCAATTAGGCAGGGGCCTTATTCCTTAGAGGCCCTTAGTCTCCCACAAGATCACCTGGTAGAGTATTGACTCCAAGGTTTTTTTATGTTTACCAAGTCAGTCAAGAGGCGAGTGGCACCTTTGGAGCATGTGCTACGTCCTGAATGGCACGTCATGCAAGAAAAATGGAAAGAGGCGAGTAGCACCCTTGGAGCATGTGGTGCATCCTGAAGGGCACGTCGCGCAAGAAAAATGGAAAGAGGCGAGTGGCACCTTTGGAGCATGTGGTGCGTCCTGAAGGGCACGTCGCACAAGAAAAATGGAAAGAGGTGAGTGGCACCCTTGGAGCACATGGTGCATCCTGAAGGGCACATCGTGCAAGAGAAACAGAAAGAGGCAAGTGGCACCCTTGGAGCACCTAGTGCGACCTGAAGGGCACGTCGTGTGGTTAGTTAATAATTGGATAAACCTAGATGGATTTAGGAAAATAAAGTGTTAAGGAAGATTTGAAACCTTTCCCTAAAAAAAATGTCATCCAACCTAGGAAAATAAGGTCTAGGTCTAAATTTTGTTGGTGGTAAAATTTTACCTATTTATAAAAAACAAAAAATAATAAAAATAAACATATACAAAAATAAATAAATACTAAAGATAATCTTCATTAATCTCGAGACAAGAAGGGGGTAAGCAATTAAATTGATTATAAAAATATTGGGATAAAATTAAAAAAAGGGGGGAATAATTGTTTTACTATATTATGCTAATTAAAAATATATTCATTAAAAGAAAAAGGGAAAAGGGGTAAGTTTTTGCAAATGCCTTTTTGAGTTTTAAACAAAAGGGGAAAGGGGGGAATCTAAAATAATTAGGAAACTAGGAAAAAGAAAGAAACATAAAAAGAAAGGGGAAACACAAGGAAAAATTAGAAAGTCTAACTTAGTAAGGTATCTAGCATTAAAGAACCTTCTAAATTAAATTGAACTAGAAAATTAATAATGGGGAAAGTCATTAAAACCTGTAAGGGAATTTGGGGATACCTAGGAGTGATTCTAGGAATAACTCTAGGTGGGTGAGGGAAATAAGGGTAATTAATTAATTAAAGAAATTAGTTTGTGGAGGAATGAAGGGGATGGGTAACACATGTACGAGGAGGATTATTATGAATTAAATTAATGAACAGTAAATTAAAAGGGATTTTGGGAAAGTAAGGGACTTCGAAACTCTATATAATGGAGGGATGAGAAGGATGAGGGGCTCTTCTGTTTGATGTAATGTTACGCTGCAGAAATCTATACTTGATTGACTTAGCTTGTGGGAGTTGGGATACCCAGCTCGATGAGGAGTGGTAGCTCGGCCTTGCGAGGTAAGCTGGGAGCTAGTTGATTCTATGGATAGTGTGTGTGGCTCATTTGCGGCTCGGGGGGCTAAGGGGGAAGAAGAGTACCCCTAGCAATTGTTGGGAGGTACCGGTGAAGTCTCTTCGGTCGGCAAGTGGGAGCTATACAAAGCGTGCTGGACATCAAATCAGAGCGGGTGTTTGGGCAATGGTACGCTTCTTTTATTGTTGCATGGTAGATTTTTAGTATGATATATTCTTTAGTTCTACATGTTTATTGGGTACAAAAAATGATTGTCTTACTATTCTAGTTGATGATTGAAATTTTCCCCATAGTCGTTAGCTTGATGTTGATTTTCCCATGGCCTTCGATCCCTGCATGTCTTGACCATTCTATGGTATATTGATTTGTGATGATTGTGGTTGTTTTTTCCTATCATCCCTAGCTCATCAGTCCTCCCCTGAGTAGTCGTCCAAGAGCCTCATCTATGGTCGTCGCTTCGATGTTAATAGACCTATGGATCTCAACGCCCTACTTTTCTGTGCGTGGATGATGAGTGAAGGATGTTCCTACCAGTCGTCTACCCATGTTGGTTGTTCTTGTTGACTATGGTCATGACGTTTCCAGTGAACATTTACCCTGAGCCTTGTACATCCTTGTTCCCTGCGATTTACTTCTGCACCTAAATCTATTTGAGAAGGTTTTTGCCTGCATTTTTGCTTGGGCTGTGATTTTTTTTCATGCTTTAATTCATTTGAAAAATGAATTACTTATGATTCTTGTCTGCGTTTTTGCTTGGGCTGTGATTTTTTTTCATGCTTTTAATTCATTTGCAAAATGAATTATCGATACCTGTCTGTGTTATTGTTTGGTATCCTAGGCAAATAAAAAACGTTTTATTGTCACTGCCTGCATTATTGTTTTGGTATCCTGGGCAAATAAAATAAAAAAAGGTTTTATTACCATTATCTGCATTACTATTTTGGTATCCCAGGTGAATAAATAAAAGGGGTTTTATTATCATTGTTTTTGTTTGTTTGGTATCCCTATCTACGTTTTTGTTTAGGTACCCTAGGTGAAGGGAAAAAAATTCTTTATCCCTCACTGCGATTGTTTGGTATGACGACGAAATCATAAGTGTTCACATGCATTGCATCATTAATCAAACAGCGAATTTATTTGGAAGGCTTTAAACTCTGCGATTTTCCCCTTTCCATTTTTAATTGACAGTTGCCCCAAACCGTTTATCATACCTATTCTTTCGTCTCTGTAGACCAGTGGATTTACATTCCGTTATGTGGTGAATAGTATACCATGACTTTATCTCTGGAAAATGCAATTTTAATTACTAGAAATTGTGAATTATATTGCTGGCAATTATTTCTTAATGTATAACGACTTTCTTAATGGAAACGTGAATGTATTTTTGACAAATGAAATTTTATTTACTGGCAAATATGAATTATATTTGATGGCAATTACTTCTTTAATGAACAACTACTTGCTTAATGGAAACGCGAATGTGTTCCTGGCAAATGCAATTGTAATTAATGGCATTACGAATTATATTGATGGTGGTTATATTTAAGGCATAGGAAAATCCTCACTGTAAGAGGGATTGTGATTCACCCTCTTAACAGCCTGATGATTTTTCCCTTTGGAAACTGCAAGTGTTACCCTTACTGCATGGCGTTTTAAATTTAATACTCGTGTGTTCTTTAATTCGATTATTTCTCATCTTTATTTGTGTTTCTTTAAGACTTCAATTCTTTAACTTCCATTCTTTGGTTGCGTTCCATTTATTGATGGCGTTAATTTCTCGACAATTTACTTTTTCTGGCGAGTACATGTACTATTTTTTAGCTATCTGCTTGCACCTTTAATAACAACTATTTAGTTGATAGGTGTAGAGGGATGACTTGTTTTACACAACATTTTATTTAGCATTTTGTAAGGGATAGATTCTCCTTTAACTAGCCTTGGATCAGTACATAATTTAAATTGATTGGACAACCCTTATGTCAAATACATAGCCTTAAATTAACTTAGACCAGACTTATCATTTAACCTTAATATTGATTTTACCAGACTTGTTGGTTAAGAAGGTAATTATTGCTTATAGTGTTAGTAATGAATTATTTAAGCTGGCTAAATTGATTGCATTTAGAGTTAATTTAGAGGGTACATTGATGACCAATTTATCATTTAAACTTGCTCCATTTAATTGCATTTAATGTTAAAATGGACGGTATTTAAGGACTAATTTGTAAATTAATTTGTTAACTAGTGGGATAATTGCAGTTGGTGCCTTAATTTTTTAATGTCATCAGTGAGGTAAAATGCTAAACTAGATGGTGTTTAGTGATAAATTTAGACTTTCCTTTTTAGACCATAATTAATGTTAATTAGATTACCATGTATTGACTAAATTGTGATTCAGACATGTTGATTTAGAGGGTAAGTTATGTTACTTAGATTGATATCTATTGACTAATTTTAGATGGGAGTAAAGGGGTTGGGTTGTTGATGAAGACATGCGTTGGCTTGCGTATTCCCTTATTGTCATCCTATTGTGTCTCGTCGACCTATTGTTGGGGTTTGGGTGCAATCTTGTGTCAATTGTTTCACCTCCTAGCGCACTGGATTTTCTTGAATCCTTGGTCCCGTTAGGATTGTTGCGCCACGGTTATTGACACGTCTATCATCTAGGGATGGCATGATTCCAGATGAGGGGATTATGGCACGCTTGATTGGATAACGAAAAATGATAACTTGGCCAGAGTCGGTGCCTTTCGTGTGAGTGTTGTCGAGCATTGTAAGTTTTCTTTTGGCGCATGGGTTGAACGACCCAATTTGTTTGGTTTGTGCACCTTGAGGTTCCAGTCTTGATCGTCAACGTCATTGTGTCGAGAAGGGGGAGTTGGCCCTTAGCTTGTAGGTGAGTCTTGTTTGCGTCGGGCGGCTAGTCGTTCCTTCTTGTTGTCCTATGCATGTTTTGCCCAATTTCCCTTGTGCCAGTGAGTGGAGTCATAGTTGCATGTTGCCTAGATTGTGTGCTTGCGTTCGTCGTTAGTGGTGTGGTTAAATTGTTGTTTTCGTCGCCTTCTTTCCTCTAAAAAAAAAACAAAAAAAAAAATTCACTTCTATTTCACTTGTACTCGTAACGATGGGAGAATTACATATGGTATCAGAGTGGGTTTAACCCACGACTTGGGATTACTACAGCTTTCATGGTTATGATTGATTATAATTTTTCTAATTGAGTTGACTTGTATCCATGCAGGTTATCATGGTTAGAGGATGTCACAAAGGTAGACGACGAGGTGCTATGGGAGGAGGCGCGACGCCTCCAGTAACATCCATGCCTAAGGGGTCTAACTCTCAGGGAGACGAACAGGTTGTCGGGAAGGATAATTTAGCAGTGGGTGATGTGGTTGGAATGATGGGATCATTTTAGCGCATGCCTGAGGCACTGATCAGCCGTTTGGATAGAGATGAGGCCAAAGCGCCGACACCCCCCGAGGTTCCACCGTGCACTCCGGTCGGTATAGGTAGCATTCACCGTGAACTCGATAAGGTGAAATTTCCCGAGTTCTTTGGTGCCCCGGACGACGTAGCCACCGAGGCATGGTTGGAGAATATGGCGATGTTCTTTGCACTTCGCGACTATACCTCCAACATGAAGGTATGCATGGAGGTATTTCAACTGAAGGGGAGTGCTCTACTATGGTGGAAGGCGCTCCTACCATAACTAAACATAGTCATCGAAGATGTGTCATGGGAACTTTTCAAGGAACAGTTCTGAGAGAGGTACCTATCAGAGGAATTCATTGAGCGTTAGCTCAATGAGTTCAACATTTTACGACAAGGTGGCCATACGGTGCCCAAGTACAAGGCCTATTTTATGTAGTTTCTCTGGTATGCTCCGCATCTTAACACTGAGAAACTTAAGGTCAATAGGTTCATGTTCATCCTTAATGGCAACATACGTGCAAAGGTTAGGATTATGATGCCTCAAACTTTGCATGATTCCATATAGAAGGCTCTCATAGCAGAGGAGGAGCTTATCAGTGGGGGTCAGAGCAAGACTCCAGTGAGACCAGCAGGGCAGGTGTCAACTGGTGCGCAGCAGCATTAGACACCAGCCAGACATATGCCAGGATATCGTGGCTTCCATAGGGGATCCACTTTCACTAAACCTCGTCCACCGACATCTCAGTAGGGGACACCTTATCGGGGACCACCGCATCAGCAGCAGCATCGGCCGCAGCAGTAGTAGTTTAGGCCTATTCAGCAGAAAAAACCAAGATTCTAGGTCGATGGGCCGTCAATGGTCATCTTCTACTTCAGGTACTCAGAGTACTAGATCGAAGAATGGTTGTTAGATGTGTGGGGAGTCACACTACCAGTGCGACTACCCTATAGAGAGGACTAGAGCATCTGGATCAGTCGGACCCACTACCGTGGGATATACGGGAAAGGACCATCAGATTCATGTAGCAGTGAATATCCACGAGGCAGAGCACCACTCGACTATGCTCAAGATGTCAGGTACTATCGCTGACCAGACCCTTAGTATTTTGATAGATCCTGGTGCTACCAAGAGTTTCATTTCTGGTGCAACGCTAAAAAGGATTAAGGTAAAGGCAGTCGAACAAGATGAGTTTAGCTTTGTAGAGATGGCTTCGGGAGCCAAACTAAAGGTTGGAGGAAAGGTTATGGCATATATCCTTAACCTGGGAGAGTTTGTCACCAGGGCCAAACTATACGTCACGATCTTAGGATATTATGATGTCGTGAACGGTATGGATTAGTTGTAATCGTGTCAGGCAATACTCAACTGTAAGATGAAACGATTGAGATTGGTCCATGATGAAGGACAGAGACATGTGATTTTAGGTCAGAACTAGGCAGTTTCCCTATGGTTCATCTCTTCCTTGCAACTATGGAAGAGCATCCACAAGGAGTGAAAGCTTTATGTGATCCTTGCGTTAAAGGAGAGGGGAGTGACGGAAGGTCTAGAACACCTTCCAATGCTGAGAGAGTTTGCAAACGTCTTTCCGGAGGAGTTTCCTGGGATGTCGCTGGAGAGGGAATTGGAGTTTACTATATACCTAAAATCGGGGACTGAACCGATAGCAAAAACACCTTATTGGATGTCGACCCCAAAGTTACAGGAGTTGAGAATGAAACTGAAGGAATTGTTGGACCTGGGACTGATACTTCCAAGAGTGTCACTGTGGGGTGCGCCTGTTATTTTCATATGAAAGAAGGATGGGTTGTGGAGGCTCTGCATTGACTACCATCAATTGAACAAGGAAACGATCAAGAATCAGTATCTGTTGTCGAGGATTGATGATCTATTCAATTATATGAAGGGTGTGATGGTATTCTCAAAAATCAATTTGTGATCAAGGTATCACCAGTTATGAAGAAAGGAGGATGATGTCCCTAAGACCGCCTTTAAGATGAGGTTTGGACATTACGAGTTTACTGTTTTACTGTTTGGACTGATAAACACCCTAGTGGTATTTATGAGTTTGATGAATGGGTCATTTCGTGAGTACTTGGACATGTTCATCCAAGTATTCATTGATGATATTTTGATTTATTCTGAGAGGATGGAGGAGCATGACAAGCACTTGCGCTTGGTACTACAGTGTCTGTGAGAGCACAAATTGTATGGGAAGTTGTCCAAATTCTCATTTTATCAATTGAAGATTCACTAATTAGGGCATGCCATCTTCGGTGAAGGTATCGTTATGGATCCAAAGAAGGTCGAGGTATTATGGAATGGCCTACGTTGACGAACGTCCCGAAAGTACATAGCTTCATGGGTCTAGAAGGATACTATCGATGGTTCGTCGAGGGATTTTCGAAGATAGAAAATTCAATCACAGAGTTGCAGAAGAAGAGAAAGAAGTTTGATTGGATCGAGAAATGCGCAGAAGATTTTAGGAGGCTCAAGGAGCTGCTAACAATGACAACGATACTAAAATTCCCTGACATGGACACAGACTTCTTGGTATGCACCGACGCATCCAAGGAAGGCTTAGGCAGAGTCTTGATGCAAGACAGTTGAGTGATCTCTTACATCTCAAGGAAACTGAGAAGGCATGAGGAGAACTACGCGACGCACTATTTGGAGTTGTTAGCCATCATATATGCCTTGAAGGTTTGGAGACACTACCTTGTTGGACAAAATTTTTAACTAAAGACAGACCATTGTGAACTACAACACATCTTTACGCAAAGCGACATGAACACATGACAATGACATTGGTTGGAATTGCTTAGCGAGTATGAATTTGAGATTACTTACATAAAAGGAACAATGAACCAAGTGGCAGATGCATTGAGTCAAAGACCACACATCTTTTTGGTGCTGCCTCTTCAGATGGATCTACGTGAAAAGATTCTAAATTTATAACGTGATGATGACTAGTACAAAGAGGTCGAGGGTTTTATCAGACAAAACACAATGATGGTACCAACATTTGCAGGATTTACTATTGACGATGATGGATTATTGAGGTTTAAAAATTAGATTTACATACCACCAAACGACGACTTGAGGAGCTTTATCCTAAGCAAGGCTCATAGAGAAGTCTACATGACTCACTCGAGAGTCACGAAGATGAGGGCGGACCTTAAACCCTTATTCTTCTAGAAGGGAATGAATGCAGACATAGTAAACTATGTGGCCAGATGTCTAGAATGTCAGCAGGTAAAGGCTGAGCATAGACATCCAGCAAGATTACTACAGCCACACGCTATTCTGGAATCGAAATGGGAGCCTATTTCGATGGACTTTATTTTTGGATTTCCACTGAGCGCAAGGAGACATGACTTGATTTTTGTATTAGTAGAAACTCTGACAAAGAGTGCTCACTTTACTCCTATGCGTACGACTTATCAAGCACCTGACATAGCTAGAGTTTTCATCAGTGAGATTGTGAGGCTGCATGGCATTCCTAAGAGGACTATATCCGATAGGGGATCGATGTTTACTGGATGTTTTTGGACGAGTTTCCAAGAGGCCTTGCGAACCCAACTTAACTTCAGTAATACATATCACCCAAAGACTAACGAGCAAACCCAATGAAGGAACTAGACCTTGGAGGACATGTTGTGCATGTACATGATGGACCAACAAAAGCATTGGGAAGAATTCTTGTCGTTGGTGGAATTTGCTTATAACAACAATTACCAAAGCACCATTAAGATGGTGCATTTCGAGTTTCTTTATGGGAGACTATGTCAGACACCTTTGAGTTGGAATCAACTTGAGGATAGGGTCCTAGTGGGACTAGAAGAGATCCAAGAAATGGAAGAGCAAATGAAAACAATAAGACAAAGGATTAAAGAAGCACGGGATCGACAGAAGAGTTATGCCGATGTGCACCATGTCGACCGTAGTTATGAGGTTGGTGATCAAGTCTTCTTGTGGGTTAAACCGCATAAGAGCTTGATCAAGTTTGGAAAGGGAGCTAAAATCTCTCCTAGGTTCATGGGACCTTTCGAGATTGTGGAGAGAAAGGGGCCCATGGCCTATCGAGTAGCCTTGCTTGATTCCTTGAGGCGTATGCATGATGTTTTTCATGTATCTTTTTTGAGACATTATATTAGTGATCCTACACATGCTATTGACATGAGTTCCTTGCAGGTATCGGATGAGAGGGTGCTCACAGCTGAGCCGATCCACATCTTGGACAACTATAATCCACACTCGATGACCTAGGAGGATGCATATGATATGCGCCAGCAATTCCCATTTTTGTTTGATAGATAGACTTATGATATTGTGATACACATTATTTCAGCACTTATACTATGAAATTTTGGGATGGAGTTTAGACCAAGAGGGGGTGTATGTAACATCTTGATCTTGAGCACTGAGTGAACTTATTCTTTGAGGACACTTGCTCACAAGTGATCTGGATTATTATGCTATTAAAACATTTGATTTTGATTATGAGGCATTATGGGTTGATGTCATACTGTTTTGCTGCATTGACATAGACAAGAGTTATTGACTCAGTTTTACTGAGTGTGCAGGATTTAGGACCTCGAGGATGCAGAGGCATCGATGGAACCCCTTGGACTCTAGATCGATTCAGGGACTAAACTAATGGGGTTTGATTTTTTTAGATGTGATATTAGTGCATCTGATTAGATGATGTGATTATGGATATATTTCTAATGTCATTCGTTGATGATGTAGATTGATGATAGCTTATCGACCAGAATCACATGTGGAGTAGAAGGGTCACACAGGACTACCAGAGATATTGAGGGAGAGGTGTGGACAGTAGCCATTCCACAACCTACTAGCACTCCCGCCGTGGCTCGAACTATAGGTTAACAATTACCTAGATCAAGAGGACCAACGATGCTATCAGGGAAGACTGTGATAGTCACTCATGATGATTCTAAGGGGTGTGCAATAAGGCAGGGGCCTTATTCCTTAGAGGCTCTTAGTCTCCCATAAGATCACCTAGCGTAGTATTGACTTCAAGGGTTTTTTATGTCTACCAAGTCAGTCAAGAGGCGAGTATAATCCTTGGAGCACATGGTGCATCCTAGAGGGCACGTACACAAGAAAAATGGAAAGAGGCGAGTGGCACCCTTGGAGCACGTGGTGCGTCCTGAAGGGAACGTTGCGTAGTAAAAATGGAAAGAGGCAAGTGGCACTCTTGGAGCACGTGGTGCATCTTGAAGGGCACGTCACGCAAGAGAAACAGAAAGAGGCGAGTGGTACCCTTGGAGCACCCAGTGCGACCTGAAGAGCACGTTGCGTGGTTAGTTAATAATTGGATAAACCTAGATGTCTTTAGGACAATGAAGTGTTAAGGAAGATTTGAAACCTTTACCTTAAAAAATGTCGCCCAACCTAGGAAAATAAGGTCTAGGTCTAAATTTTGCTAGTGGTAAAATTTTACCTATTTATAAAATAAAAATAATAAAAATAAACATATAAAATAAATAAAAATAAAATAAATACTAAAGATAATATTCATTAATCTTGTGACAAGAAGGGGGTAAGAAATTAAATTGATTATAAAAATATTTGGGATAAAGTTAAAAAAAAGGGGGGAAATAATTGTTTTACTATATTATGCTAATTAAAAATATATTCATTCAAAGAAAAAGGGAAAAGGGCTAAGTTTCTAGACATGCCTTTTTGAGTTTTAAATAAAAGGGGAAAGGGGGAAATCTAAAATAATTAGGAAACTAGGAAAAAGCAGGAAACATAAAAAGAAAGGGGAAACACAAGGAAAAATCAGAAAGTCTAACTTAGTAAGGTATCTAGCGTTAAAGAAC
Source organism: Picea glauca (assembly GCA_000966675.3). Classification (NCBI taxonomy): domain Eukaryota; kingdom Viridiplantae; phylum Streptophyta; class Pinopsida; order Pinales; family Pinaceae; genus Picea; species Picea glauca. The sequence continues at coordinate 204,799 of JZKD02S0519203.1, read as the reverse complement.
CTTATAAATTAAATTGAACTAGCAAATTAATAATGGGGAAAGTCATTAAAACCTATAAGGGAATTTGGGGACACCTAGGAGCGATTCTAGGAATGACTCTAGGTGGGTGAGGGAAATAAGGGTAATTAATTAATTAAAGAAATTAGTTTGTGGAGGAATGAAGGGGATGAGTGACACATGTACGAGGAGGATTATTATGAATTAAATTAATGAACAATAAATTAAAAGGGATTTTGGGAAAGTAAGGGACTTCAAAACTCTATATAATGGAGGGATGAGAAGGATGAGGGGGCTCTTCTGTTTTGTGTAACGTTACGGTGCAGAAATATATACTTGAATCACTTAGCTTGTGGGATTTGGGATACCCAACTCGGTGAGGAGTGGTAGCTCAGCCTTGTGAGGCAATCTGGGAGCTAGTTGATTCTATGGATAGTGTGTGTGGCCCCTTTGCAGCTTAGGGGGATAAGGGGGAAGAAGAGTACCCATAACGTTGGTTGGTATGTACTGGTGAAGTCTCTTCAGTTGGCAAGTGGGAGCTATATGAAGCACGCGGGACATCAACTCGGAGCGAGTGTTTCGGCAACGATACACTTCCTTTATTGCTGCATGGTAGATTTTTAGTATGATATATTATTTAGTTCTACATGTTTATTGGGTACGAAAAATGATTGTCTTATTATTCTAGTTGATGACTGAAATTTTCCCCATAGTCGTTAGCTCGATGTTTATTTTCCCATGGCCTTCGATCCCTGTATGTCTTGAACGTCCTATGGCATATTGATTTGTGATGATTGCGGTTGTTTTTTCATATCATCCCTAGCTCATCAATCCTCACCTGAGCAGTCAGCCAGGATCCTGATCTATGGTCCTCGCTTCAACGTTAATAGACTTATGGATCTCAATGACCTCCTTTTCTGTGTGTGGATGGTGAGTGAAGCATGTTTCTACCAGTCGTTTACCCCTGTTGGTTGCTTTTTTTTACTATTGTCATGGAATTTTCGGCGAATGTTTACACTGAGCCTTGTACATCCTCGTTCCCTACAGTTTACTTCTGCACCTAAATTTATTTGAGAAGGATTTTGCATGCATTTTTGCTTGGGCTGTGATTTTTTTTTCATGCTTTAATTCATTTGAAAAATGAATTAGTTATGATTCTGGTCTGCATTTTTGCTTGGGATGTGATTTTTTGTCATTCTTTCAATTCGTTTGAAAAACAAATTATCGATCCCTGTCTACTTTATTGTTTGGTATCCAAGGCGAATGAAAAACATTTTATTATCACTGCCTGCGTTATTGTTTTGGTATCCTAGGTGAATAAAAAAAAAAGGTTGTTATTCTCACTGTTTGCGTTATTGTTTTGGTATCCTAGGCGAATAAATAAAAGGGGTTTTATTATCACTGTCTGTGTTTTTGTTTGGGTACCCCAGGCGAAGGAAAAATGAATTATTTATCCCTAGCTGTGATTGTTTGGTATGCCGGAGAAATCATAAGTGTTCACCTGCGTTGCATCATTAGTCAGACAACGAATTTATTTGGAAGGCTTTAAAATCTGTGATTTTCTCCTTTCCATTTTTAATTGACAGTTGTCGCAGACCGTTTATCATACTTGTGCTTTCATCTGTGGAGACCAGTGGATTTACATTTTGTTCTGTGGTGAATAATATACCACGAATTTATCTCTGGAAAATGCAATTTTAATTATTGGAAATTATGAATTATATCGAGGGAAACTATTTCTTAATGTAAAACAACTTTCTTAATGGCAACGCGAATGTATTTCTAGCAAATGCAATTTTATTTACCGGCAAATATGAATTATATTTGATGGAAATTACATCTTTAATGAACAATGACTTTCTTAATCACAACATGAATGTATTCCTGGAAAATGCAATTGTAATTAATGGCATTATGAATTATATTGATGGTAGTTATATTAAAGGCGTACGAAAATCCTCACTGTAAGAGGGACTATGATTTTCCCTCTTAATAGCCTAGTGATTTTTCCCTTTGGAAACTGCAACTATTACCCTTACTACATGGCTTTTTCATTTAATCCCCGCATGTTCTTTAATTTGATTATTTCTCACATTTATCTGCGTTTCTTTGAAACTTCAATTCCTTACCTTCCATTCTTTTCCTGCGTTCCATTTATTGATGGCGTTAATTTCTCAACAATTTACTTTTTCTGGGGAGTACATGTACTAATTTTCAGTTGTCTTCTTGCACCTTTAATAACAACTCTTTAGCTAACAGGTGTAGAGGGATGACTTGTTTTACATAGCATTTGATTTAGCATTTTGTAAGGGATAGCTTCTTGTTTAAACAACCTTCAATCAGTACATAATTTAAATTGATTGGATAACCCTTATGCCAAATAGAAAGCCTTAAATTAACTTAGACCAGACTTGTCATTTAACCTTAATATTGATTTTACTAGACTTGTTGGTTAAGAAGGTAATTATTGCTTATAGTGTTAGTAATGACTTATTTAAGCTGGCTAAATTGATTTCATTTAGATTTAATTTAGAGGGTATATTGATGACCAATTTATCATTTAGACTTGCTCCGTTTGATTGTATTTAATATTAAAATGGACGGTACTTTAAGGACTAATTTGTAAATTAATTTTTCAACTAGTGGGATAATTGCAGTTGGTACCTTAATTTGTTAACGTCATTGGTGAGGTAAATTGTTAATCTAGATTGTTTTTAGTGATTAATTTAGACTTGCCTTTTTAGACTATAATTAATGTTAATTAGATTACCATGTATTGACTAAATTATGATTCAGCCATGTTGATTTAGAGGGTAAGTTATGTTACTTAGATTGATATATATTAACTAATTTTACATGGGAGTAAAGGGGTTGGGTTGTTGACGAAGACATGTATTGACTTGTATCTTCCCTTGTTGTCGTCCTCTTGCGTCTCATTGACCTATTGTTGGGGTTTGGTGCAATATTGTGTCAATTGTTTCACCTCCTAGCGCGCTGGATTTTCTTGAGTCCTTGGTCCCATTAGGATTGTTGCGCCATGGTTATCGTCATGTCTATCATCTGGGGATGGCATGATTCCTGATGAGGGGATCATGGCGTGCCCTATTGGATAGCGGTGAATGTTAACTTGGTCGGAGTCAGTACCTTCCATGTGAGTGTTGTTGAGCGTTGTAAGTTTTCTTTTGGCGCATCGGTTGAACAACTTAATGTGTTTGGTTCACATGCCTTGAGGTTCTAGTATTGATCATCAACATCATTGTGTCAGGAAGGGGGAGTTTTCCCTTAGCTTATAGGCGATTCTTGTTTGCATCGGGCGGGTAGTCATTCCTCCTTGTTGTCCTACGCATGTTCCACCCAGTTTCCCTTGTGCCAGTAAGTGGAGTCATAGTTTCCTATTGCCTGGACTATGTGCTTGTGTTCTTCATTAGTGGTGTGGTTAAACTGTTGTCGTCATCGCCTTCTTTCCTCTAAAAAAAAACAAAAACAAAAATCTGCACTATTGTTTCACTTGTACTTGTAACGATGGGAGTGTTACATGGCCATAACGTCTTCATATGAACTCACTTTGAAATGATTGTTATACCATTGGAAATCTATCACTGATCTCTACACAATGAAGTCGTTTTCACAAGAATATGAAAATATCATTTTTTGAGCATTTTGGATCCTCGTGGATAATACCTCCCCCCTAAATAACTTTTGGACCTATAAAAGTATGGATCATTCAAAAATGAAGTGATAATTATTCCTCCTCACTTGTCTAATATCATCCATCCATCCTGATTAGATAATGGACACTCAACTCATCACAACCAGAATAAGGACTGGAAAAAAAATTTGACCAAGTTAACCATTCCCTTAAATTCACAAATTCCACCATTCATTGTTACAGTAGCTAAGCACACTCCACTCATTAGTAATAAATTGAACAAAAAAATTTAATATACGTATGTGGGAGAGAATGAAAGATCAACATATTTTCCCTTCTTAACAACAACAACATGAACCAAAGGACCTATTCTTCTTTCAATTGTAGGTTGTAAATATGAATCCTGGATACTAGTATTAACTAGCATGTGCCATGTAGTGACACGGTTAAATTCATATTCATCTAATAAGATCTCACAATGAAATCAATCCCATCCTTGAAAACATGATACCTTTTTTTTTCCATGTAGAAAATGGCCTTCGTTTCATACATGTATGGAATTTCCAAAACCATCATGCAGACATCAAGTGGAACCACATCTAACTCTACCTCATCATTGAAATTGGATGTGATCGTAAACTGTAACTTGCATTGCTTAGTTACCTGTACCTGAGCATTATCACAAATATAACAAAAAGGATATAGTATTAGATGAGGCCTAGTTTCCAATCCCAAATTATGAACAACATGCTCTAAAATAAGATTCACTTGTGATACACTATCAAAATGTGTATCGATATTAGTGTCCTTTGAGATAACTTGTAAATGAAATGAGTCTTTTCTTTGTCTTCCATCAGGAATTACATCAGTCTTTACAGAAGAATTATGCGAACTAAAAATTGCAACAAAAGATTTAACTTTGATGCCCATAGATGTAACCTTAGTTTCATCCACATAATCTAATCCACGATCCTGAATGATGGTGGTGGTCTTTTTTTTACCATTCTTATGTTGAGCCCACTTTGGTTTCAATTTCGGATGCAACTTCTAATAATGCTTCTCATCATGCCCTTTCTTCTTGCAATGAGAACATGTATGATCCATATTTATGAGAAGAACGAAATGAAATGAATATATATAACATTAACATAGATATACAAATAATGATAGCAAATATAGAGTGAAACTTAAATTCTATTCAATAAAGAAATCTGTTGAAACTATAAAATGTATAATGAAACAATCTTTTTTGGAGCATTTGGAGCTAACACCATTTGAGCAAGATTGTTTCATTATGCACATTTGTCTGATCTGATTACAATGAGGCCTCCATGTTTTTTTAGCATAATGAAGTGATCAGAAAACCCTAGACATCTAAAAATATTACACTAGGAGATGAAGTGCAAAAAGTCATGTGGGCCCCAATGGGGCAAGTTGGTACATCAACTTCCCGTCATAGTAACTTTTGCATATGATTTTTATTTTAGTTGCATGATAGCCTATTGGAAAGGTATATCTGAGGAATACACATTATTCCATTAAGTTTTGTTTTTCCAATGTGTGATTGTGGTGGGCCCAAAAAACTTTGTTTAGGGCCTCAAAATGACCCTGGAAGTTTAGGACCTAAAAATCTAGAAAAAAATTGTCAAGATGAAAAATGTGTGTGATCTAGTTGGAAGAGGTGGGTGGCCATTGATATCCACCTGGGTCAATCCTCCCTACTTAATAAGCAATGGTCTCCATTTCATTGATTTCCCCCATCACATGAGGAAATTTATACTGAATTTTGCCCCGGGTGAGCCACTTGTTTTGGTGCAAGAGATGCCCCACTTTGACAACACGATAAAGATGAAACTTCTTTTGGTGAGTTTCATTGACCTGTGTGTCCATGATCTGATCAGTGGATGTTTGTTTCATGCATTCAAGGTTTATATCTATTGGTGTCAAATTTTATTCTATCTCTGAGGTGTCTAATAAGGGTGGAAAGTATGATCAAAGGAGGTCCACATCAAACACTAGGTGTAAGCTAAGGAATGGGGGAATGTTGAGCTCAAAAGAATTATCACCCATAGCCTTAGTGATGGTGTAAGTTCCATAGGGGACTGACCGAAGCTTCTGATGGTGTCATGTAAGGAATTGTTTCTGCAAGTGTAACCAAACTTTATCTCCCACCTGAAACTTTTGTGGCACCCAGTGTTGATCATGGCGTTGCTAATACTCGGCATTGGACCTGTGCAAAATATCCTGAACCTATTGGCGGATCTACTGGATTCGTTCAATGAAACAAGTGGCTTTTTCATATTTGGTTTGATCATGGGACGATTCTTCCTATGTGGATGCAGAGGGTAGTGTAACATCCATGGGACCCAATGGTTGAAATCCCAACCCCACCTAAAAGGGTCTATGGCTAGTTGATCTATGTATGGATATGTTGGAACTATGTTAAACATAGGTAATATTTTCATCCCATGTGCATGGATTCTTGTAATTGTACATGCACAAGATATGCACAATCATCCTGTTGACAACCTCAATTTTTTCGTCTGTTTGGGGGTGGAAGGTCATGGATTTGGTGAGCTTGATGTCCAAACAAGACTAGAGGATCAACTAGAATGTGTTGAGGAACTGATTGTCCCAATTTGAGATTATGGTTTGTGATATCCCAAAATGTACCCACACTCATTCGATGAAGATCTTGGAAGTGGCCTCCGCTGTGATGCTCTTCTTGCAGGCATTTAGAATTGTGATCTTGGAAAATCTATCAACAATAATAAAAACATAGTCATTTCCCTGCTTGGTTGAAGGTAGGCCAGACATGTAGTCCATAAATATGGATTCCTAGGTCCTGTTGAGAGTAGGAAGAGGGGTCTACATACATTATTTATTAATGGCCAGTTTGGAAAAGGTGCAAATTGTGTAGGACCTGATATAATTGTTAACATCATGTCAAAGTTTCGGCCAATAGAATTGTTTCTACAACACTTCCACTTTATTTTATACACCGAAGTGTCATGCCACCCTATTGTAGTGATATTCCTAAATAATCTTCACTCGCTCGCTTGATGGGACACAAAGATGGACCAGATGGCACAACAACCCTTCATGAAGATGGAAATCAATGACAATTGTGTTTGTGCCAAGCATATGGTAGGTAGTAGCAAAGTCACGATCTTTGTCCTAGATATGGGTCCATCCAAAGGTATCATGTCCACACGAGTTTAGCACCGTGGTTAGTTTTGAAACTCAAAGTTGACGAAGGAAGTCAACAACATGGTTGGTGCTCCCTTTTTTATACTTTATGTTGAGAGGGAATTGTTGCAAGTATGTGGACCAAAAGGAAGTCAACAACGTGGTTGGTGCTCACTGTTTTATACTTCATGTTGAGAGGGAATTGTTGCAAGTATGTGGACCAGTGGTGATTTTAAGAACCCCCCCTAAATTTATATGTATAATAAATGTGTGAATCCCCATGATACATAGGAAAAATTAAAGGCTATTTTACCAATAAAATAATATGTATATATAATTTTTTGGCGAATCTTTCACTGAATTGTAAACTCTTGTAAAATCTTGGTAAATGTTTCACTAAATTATAAAACCTTGTAAAGTCTTGGATTTTTTTTTGATAAAGTATAAATCTATATAAACTAATACGAAAATGTATTCATCAAACTATAATATACTCTTTTACATATTTGGAAAAAGAAGCATAATGTGTCCATCCTCTAGACAATGTTGCAAGGATTAGGGGTTATGTTTGTCAATGTTCGCATTGTACACTCTTGCATATCCCTCTATCATTTTTTATTAGATTTCACCACAAATTTCATGTGTTGATATTGACCACCACTTTTGTCAAGCTCGGTATATGTTATTCTTTTCTCTACAACTTCTATTATGGATTCTTTATTATTGATTCATCGATTATGAAAGGACCCTTCAAACTAGTTAATCATAGATTATATGATGTTCTTATATAGGAGCGCACATAATTCTATCCATCAATAACTCGAGAAGTATCATAATATTGATAGGTCACATTCCATGCATGACTTCCTCTATAATCATCCATTTTAACTTTGTAATAAATGTTGGGTATAGATTAGGCCTTAGAAAAAGATATAGTCTGAGTTAGATTGCCATAATTAAGCATGAAAAATAAGAGATGCATATTAAGAAAGGGCTATTATGTCATCATGCATCTATACCTGGAAATAGCATGGTGCATATTCAAAGTCCCATCACCCATTTTGAGCCCATTAAGGGACATGCAATGTTTGTCACGTGGATCCTACTCCAAAATTTGAGTTGCAGAAAAGTAATGAAGAAATAAATGATATTGAATTCTATAGAATGTTACTTTTTCCATGTGATACAAGCAACAATAAGCATACCTCTTTCTTAGTTACATGAAACTCTCCATGACATGTGCATTATTAGAGAAAACTATGTGATCATTTTTTTTCAAGCTTGTTCTTCAACTTTGACTTCAAGAATTATAGTGAAATAAAAATTCTCTCATCCTCCATTGGCTACATGTAATGCTCTTTTAATCTTGGCATCAAAAGTATAATTTCATTAGAGGAATGTCGGTCTCATGCTATTAGGTCTCCTATGATGAACACATAGGAACCTAGTTCATGGACCATTTTTCTCTCCGCTTAGCTATGTATAGCTCATTTCCCTGTCTAACTAACCAATAAGACTTTTCAAAGAAAATATAAAATAAATATCGTAGATCATAAAAGGTGAAGATGATTAAGTCATGCCACAAAGTGAAAGGAAATAAAAAAATATTTCCTTGAACCATAAAATATATAAAGAAAATAATAATATTAATGGAAAAGACATTGAGTTCCCAAGAGAATAACCAAAGTCATATATTAAGCCTAATACCATATGTTTGTCAAATAAACATGAGAAAAAGATGAAAAAAGTTTTTTTTACTCAACAAAGGTCTTTAACTTTAACCCAAACCCTTGACTCAATAGAAATCAGATGAAACCATTCATGCCACAACAAAGTGTCCAGTCAAACATCAAATGAGAACTTGAAGCATTCAAGGGATTAACACAATTTTTAACCAAAATAAACACAAAATTCCAAATTCGACAAAATGTTCCAAAATTCAAGAAACAAACAAACCATTAAAATTTACCAAGATATTAGAGCTGGAAATTAAATAAATTTCATCTACTTGAATGAGCCCATTCTTCTTATTGGAAGTCTTGTTAAATCAGGTATGTACGCTTTAATACTAGGACATTATCTATGTGAAGAGATAGGTCCTATCTTCATCAAATTCCAACCTCATTTCCTTTCACATACTAGAAAGAGACAATGTAACAATTAAATATCAAAACATCAATCTTAAAATAACTTACATCAAGGAAATGTGGATTTAACGTTACAATGAAAATTACAGAATATATAACCTATTTTTACCTAAAATGTAACCTCCAATTGACATACAATAATCTTTCTATGATAAAGAATTTTTTACCTACTCCAAAAATAGATGAACATTGAATCACATGAATCACATCATTTGTACTATTCCATTCATTATTTCTTGCAAAACCAATGGAACACATATATCAACATTGAATTTAAGAATGATAGTGCAATAAACATTCTCTCATCCACCACTAGATACATGTAATTTGTGTTTAGTCTTGACATCGAAAGTATAATTGCATTAGAGGAATGTTGGTCTCATGCTAATCGGTCTCTTATTATGAACGCATAGGAACCTAGTTCATATACCATTTTTCTCTTTTCTTAGCTAAGTAGAGCTCATTTCCCTTTCTAAATAATCAATAAGTCTTTTCAAAGAAAATATAAAATAAACATATTGGATCCTAAAATGTGAAGATGCTCAAGTCATGCCAAAAAATGAAAGGAAATAAAAAAATATTTCCTTGACAATCAAACATATTAAAAAAATAATCATAATTATAGAAAATACATTGAATGCCCACCAAATAACCAAATCTTTATATTAAGCCTAATACCATATGTTTCTCAAATAAGTGTCATGACAAAAAGATGAAAAAAAGTTGTTTACTCAACAAAGGTATTTATCTTTAACCCAAACCCTTGACTCAATGGAAATAATATGAATCCAATCATTCCATAACAAAAGGTTCATTCAAACATCAAATGAGAACTAGAAGCATTCAAGGGACTAACATTTTTTTAACCAAAAAAAACCCAAAATTCCAAACTTGACAAAATGCTCCAAAATGCAACAAACAAACAAACCATTAAAATTTATCAACATATTAGAGCTAGACATCAAAGAAATTTCATCTACTTGAATGATTCCATTCTTGCTTAGAAGAATTCTTGTTAAATTAGGTATCTACCATTTAATATTAGGACACTATCTATGTGAAGAGATAGTTCCCATTTTCATCAAATTCCAACTTCATTTCATGTCACATACAAGAAAGAGACAATGTAATAGTTAAATATCAAAACATAAATCTTAAAATAACTTTCATCAAGAAAAATTGGCTCCAATGTTACAATGAAAAACACAAAATATAGATTCTAGAACCTATTTTTACCTAAAATGCAACCTCAAATTGGCATGTAGTAATCTTGCTATGATAAAGAATTTATGGCCTACTCCAAAAATAGAGCCTAGAGGAAGAATGTATCACAAGAATCACATCATGTGTGGTATTTCATTCACTATTTCTTATACCACCAATGGAACACATATACAAAAATAAGTGTCCCTTAGGCCCTCATATATATTGGATTAGATCAAATATTGTGGTATATCAATTTCCCAGTTCCCATCTTGGTGCTCATTTTCTTCATTGTGAACAAGATCATCTCTAGATGGATTATCATTATGAGCCTCCAAATAATTCTATTCCGTATAAAGTTCATTAGAGAAATTTGTTATATTGTTTTCTCCCCTTCTATCACAATGTGATCGCCAAAGAGTTAGTTCTCTTTCATATGGAAAATTGGTAATGTCATACTTTGTTACATATAATATTAAACATATATTGATATGTTTATAAAGCTTGTCCCTCATATTTGACTTCAAAAATGATAGTGCACTAAACATTCTCTCATCCTCCACTCATCCCAAAATCATTGTTTGACATAAATCCACTAAATTGAAATATTCGGATATGTTTTCCTATAAGTATTGGCTAGCACCTAAAATAGTCCATAATATTTTTAGTGCACCATATTCTAGAGGATTCTCCAAAGCGCGAAATTGATTCCACATTGTTTCAGCGAAGCGTGTGTCTTGTTGAAACAATTTTGATTGATCCAAAATACCTTCAACTTGTTCTCTATGTATCTCGACCTTATTGCAAAAGTGGTCCACTAAAGTATTTTAGTTTTCCACAAAGTAATGTTTTAAAGTAGATTGACATTTTATATTGTTCCAATATTGGGGGTACACCACAGACATGGCCTCCAACAATTCATCTTGAGGGAATCGTTCTCTTATCTCCAATGATAGTGATTTTGCAATTTCTATTCAGTTGTGTCTCACTGAAATGACACCATTGTCGAATAGGTCTCTTGAAATAGGTCACTCTTTGGTGGTTCATCCTGTCTTATCAATATAATGAAAATGAACCATATACCCACACACTACCATACATAGTATCCCTTTTTCATCAAACTTCAAATAATTTTCAGTATTTTCTATATCAATGATCGTAGTCCAATTTGTAAACCATGGACCTACGAAAGACTCTTGCATCATATACAAATTTTCCAATGAAAGGAATGCAAATTTTCTTGCATTTGTATATTCTGCAATATAAATTGTGCGACTTTGAGACATTTTCACGAGGACATTCATTTCATCAAGCATAGGAATAATTCCAACCAATGTTAATAATGTCTCTATGTCAGTTAGTCGAAAGAGAATATCTTGAGCTCTATCTACACTAAAGTGATGTTCATACATCACCCATACAAAGGAATGGTACTCACTAATTAATATTTAAGTTGGTGCATTCAATGAGATCCATCTTGTATCAACATATTTTAATATCTTGTTTCCATTTGTAACACCGTCAACAATTTTTTTTAAACTCTACACATCTTTTGGGGCTACGAGAAAAGTATGTATAAGCCTCTCGTACAATATCTTCAACTTTTGAAACCAATGGAAACTTTCTTACTATTTTAAGTGAAAGATTCATCCTATGAGCCATACAATGAATACTTAACATATACAGTGAATTTGATAGTTGTAGTATAAGACAAAGACCATTCCTTTGTCCTTGAATTATTGATGCTCCATCTACTCCAACATATACCAACTTTTCTACGATCATTAAATGATCCATACCACCAATTTCCTTCAAACTATTAATAACAAGTTCATAAATATTTCATCTATAGAATTATCTATTATTTTATGAACCCAAAGTAGATATGAATGCCTAATATGGTCATTAACCATATAAATACTCACATAGATCCATGAAGTATTATCAATAGCTTTACCCTCATCCAAAGACGATGAAAAAAACCTAGCATTTACAATATTCTCTTTGATATCATCATTTTCTACTTGAGCTAGACATTTTGCCCATTCCAAACCACTCGTTAAAGACCAATCAAAAGATGGAAAGTTTGGCATTTGAAGAAAAGATAGATATTTCTTGTAATCCAAATAATTTGTCATAGGATGACATTTATATAAGATGTGAAATATAGTGCTTAGTTGAATTGTCTTGGATAACAAATTTATTTCCATCATCTTTTCGAATAGAGATGTGATGCTTCCTCCACATGGCTCAAGTTTTTTCTTACTTATTAAATATTTATTATATTCATCAGGATATTTGATATGTCGACATTCCTTAGAATATTTCCATCTACCAATATATTTCTCCTCGCCATCTACAATTTTATTTTCATACACCTTTCCTACATGATTCTCTATTGTATCTATCTTCATCTAAAATGTCGTTGGCATGACAAGTTTCCAACTACATATATTGCATCTAAATTTTGGTTTCTCTTTCTCATTTTTTGGAGGTATTGATTCAATAAATGGAAATTTTGAGACCCAATATGGTTGGAAGCCTCTCCCTATGTCCCATTTGTTCGACAACACAGGTATTCCAACAGAGGACGAACACCTTCAGTAACCACTCACATAACCGGATCAAAGATCAACACACCAATGTTTTCACATAGTAAAACCCCTACGAGGAAACATCCATGGCCCCAGCCAACGCAACCACTTGGAGCAGTTTATTAATGCAAAGAAAAAGATTACAGAGATATTTTACAATAGAGTTTCTCACAATCGATCATCGAAAAATGACCCTCCATTCTCTTTAAATAGAGATCATGGACCAATTGGGTGTTAAGCCATGGATCAATGTCGTTAAGATCGAGGAGAGTATGAACCATAGGATCACTCTATGTCGGGAACATATCATGACCGTCAGATTTCCTAACTACGAATGCATACTAATGCATACTAAAGAAACACACTTTTACCTAACAACAAATTAGACCAAGTAGATCTTAACTAACTCCTAAGTGTCTAAATATCCTAACATCCCCCCTTAAGAACAATTTGGGATAGCATTGAAGGATTTGCAATAGTGACACAAATAGGAGAAGGAAGGAGGCATTAGAGCCTATCCCCCCTTAATGACAACTTCTTGAACTCCTAACATAGATCAAAGTTTGGAAAACTTCGCTTCTGTAAGAGACTTTGTGAAAATGTATGCAACTTGATCTTGTGTAGGGCAAAAGAGCACTTCAATAACTTGATTATGAATTAGCTTTCTGATGAAGTTCATGTGTAGCTCGATGTGTTTGTTGCGCTGATGTTGAACTGGGTATTTGGCGAGCTTGATGGAACTCTCATTATCAAACCAAAGGATGGTCAGATGCTAGTGATGGAATCCAAACTCTGAAAGGATCTGTCGAAGCCACAAGGCTTCATGACTAGCATTTACCACTACTCGGTACTCTACTTCTACTGAAGAAAGTGAAATAGCCTATTGTTTCTTGTAGGCCCAAGTGATAGGTCCTGAACCAAGGATGAAAACATAACCTGCAGTAGACTTCTGATCATCAGGGTTTCCAGCCCAATCTGAATCAGTGAAACCAACCAATAAAGGAGTCCCCTTTGAACTGTAATGTATCTCGAACTGAATTGTACCATGGACATAGTGAAGTATCCTTTTAGCTTATTTCCAATGGATTTCATGGGGTGTTTTCATATACCAAGCAACAAGACCAACAAAAAAGGAAATATCAGGATGGATATGAGTCAAGTATAAGAGGCTACCAACTGACTAATGGTACAGGGTGGCATCAACTTTAGGAGAAGTACAGGTGGAAGTAAGATTGACTCCATACTGGAAGGGAGAAGGGGTTGGTTTACAATAATCCATGTGAAAATGAAGAAAAAGGTCACAAGCATACTTGGACTCAGAAATAAAAATTCCTTCATTGGTTTGCAAAACTTGGAGGCCAAGGAAATAGTGCAAAAAGCCTAAGTCAGTCATTTCAAATTTCTTATTAAGGCTAGTTTTCACATGGTTTAAAAGTTTTGGGTCACTACCAATAAGGATAAGGTCATCAACATAAAGGACAAGTTTTATGAGATGGCTTCCTACTTTCTTGGTATAGACATTAGGATCATAATGACATCTAGAGAATCCTATGGCAATAAGAAAGCTGCCCATTTTGGCATACCAAGCTCGGGGAGCTTTCTTGATACCATAAAGATATTTCTTGAGGCAAAAAACAAGGATAGAGTCATTCTGGGCATAGCCAAGAGGTTGCTCCGTGTAGATTTCTTCTTTCAAATCTCCATGCAAGAAGGCAGATTTAACATCCATTTGATGGACCTCCCATTTATGTGAGGCGGCAAGGGCAAGAACAAGGTGGATGGAATTCATTTTGGCTATAGGGGCAAAGGTTTCATTATAGTCAATTCCTTCAACTTGGGAAAATCCTTTGGCAACTAATTGAGCCTTACATCTTTCAACACTTCCATCTGATGCATACTTAGTTATGTAGACCCATTTACATATGACAAGTTTTCTTCCTTTTGGAAGAGGTACAAGATCCCAAGTATTGTTTTCCATTAAAGAACGATACTCTTCATTCATTGCTATATCCCAATCTGGATGACCTAAAGCTTTTGCAAATGTCTCTGGATCATGAGTCTCTGAAGCTTGTGCCAAAAGAGAAGAGGCTCGCTGGAATTGTGAACGCATTTGATGTTGATCTGAAGGATCACTAACAAGATCACCAGCTGCTTCTCGTGTTGAACAGACCCATCTAGGAAGTGGTGGAACTAGTGCTTGTTCAGGTTCAAAGGACTCATCTGGAGGAAGGTCAGCATGCGGAGGTGGATTTTCATCCTCACTTTCATCATCTGAAAAAGAAACCATAATAGGAACAGAAGAAGGCACAAACGCCGAAGATGGCTCGCAGGCCGAAGAAGGCACAAACGTTGAATTAGGCTCGCAGGCCAAGATATTTTCATCAAATTTAACATCTCTTCTAATAATAATTTCATTACAATTTGATTGAAGAAGTCTATAACCTTTGACATCTTTAGAATAACCAACAAATATACACTTCTCACTTTTAGGCTACAATGCTTTCCTTTTCTCATCAGGAATGTGAGCCCATGCTATACTACCAAATACACGAAAGTGACTTACATTTGGTTTAATTTTAGTCCAATCTTCTTCTATTGCTATATTTTTAAGAGCCTTTGTGGGAGTGCGATTGACTATGTAATTTTCACAGTTGATTACTTCCGCCCAATACTTTAGACTTAATCCCTTAGATTGGATCATACAATTAGCCATTTCTTTTAATGTGTGGTTCTTTCCCTCAACAACACCATTTTGTTGTGGTGTATGTGGAACAGTGTGTTGCATTTGGATGTTGTGTGTAGTGCAGTAACTTGTAAAATTATTGTTCACATATTCGCCTCCATTATATGTTCTTAACTTTTGAATTTGATGTCCAGATTTCTTTTCTACAAGGGTCTTGTAGGCCAAAAACTTATCAAAAACTTCGCTCTTAAGTTTTAATAAGTAAACCCAAGTACGTCTGGAAAAATCATCAATGAAAGTTAAGAAATACTTGCATCCAGAAAAGGAAGGAGAAGAAAGTGGACCACACAAATCACTGTGAACAAGCTGTAAAGGGCTCGAGGCGTGCCAAGAGGCACGTTTGTCAAAACTGTCCCGATGATGTTTGCCGAGAACACAACTGGCACAAACACCATATATGCATGAAACAAGAGAAAGACCAGTCACCATATGTTGATTACATAGTTGTTGCAATAAGCGATAGTTTAGATGACCAAACCACTCATGCCAAAGTTTTCTCAATTCATCGCTATGACCAACAAAAAATGATGAAAAAGTTGATGACCCAAAGTTGTCAAATTTGTACAACCTAGTAATATCATAAACAATTCCAGTTACAAGAACATGCTTAGGATCATTTAGATCCTTTATTACAACTTGGTGAGGTGAAAACTCTACAGTTTTACCATCACCTGAATGAGTGATTTGATATATTGATATAAGGTTACAAGAAAGATTTGGATCACATAATACATCATTGAAATGACCATTTTCTACCTGAATTGTTCCATATCCTACACACTAAGAGATCTATCATCACCAAAAAATATTTTATTGGTGTTACATTCATTTAGAGTAGAAAATATGGCTTTATCCTTAGCCATATGATAAGATGCTCCTGAATCAATAATCCACTCATCAGAAGAAGAAGTAGTAGTAGAAGGTGTATTAAAAGAGAAACCAGAAGTAGAAAGTGCATGTCCATGAGAAGAAGAAGAAGAAGAAGAATCAATACTGATGGTGTGCTTCTTCATCGTTTCTTCTAAGGCTTCCATGTTATTGAAACATTTAGACTCATCATGACCATCTTTATCAGAAAAGTTGCAATGTCTGTTAGTATTCTTACTTTTATATTTTTCTCCTTTGTCACCATTAGGAGCTGAAGCTATCTAAGTGGGTTTGGGACCCTTATGTTGTTTGTTGTTGTAGCGAGGATGTTGCTTCTTGGGATACTTGGGTTTATCTTTCTTCTGGGAAACTAAGGCTTTGTTGGAGGTACCTACAATGTTGATCACTCCAAGTTGTACAAGCTTATCTTCCTCTCTAATCAAAGAAGCACAAAAGGACTCAAGAGTGGGTTTTTCATAAGCTTTCCCTAGAGCCTCTCTCATGGCATAAAATGTAGATACACACATAGAATATGCACTACCTAACTTAGAAAGAATAAGATATATGCAACGCTCTTCCTCCATTTTTATCTTACATTATTCACATAAAATTCTGAGTGTTTTAAACTTAGATAGATAGTCTCCATGGCAAGAAAAATAACTTGGAATCAAGGTCAGTATTGGATTTTCTAATTGTTGTGCTTGAATAATATTGAGTTTACCAAACACAAATTCAATCATGTTCCAATCTTCTTCGAGGTCATCAATTCCTTGAAGGTGGTACCTTAAATCATGAGAGATGGACATTCTAATTAGTCCATGTTCTTCGTCATTCCTATTATCCCATTTGGATTTCTTATCATCATCAATGGGTTTTGGTTCCTTTCCCAAGGTAATCTGGTACAGGCCTTTACTTCTTAATAAATATTCCATATGGAATTTCCATTGGAAGTAGTTGTTACTAGTAAGCAAGACATTACTTGTAGAAGCCATATCAAATATGCAGATAATGTGGATTTAAAAACTAAAGCTAATGATTTGGATGGAAATATCTCGAAAAGTTATGCGGTTTTAAAAAAAATGGCACTGAAAACGGACTTTTGATGTGAGAGTTATGCCCTTTTAAAAAAAAGGCATAAACTGTAACCAAATAACCACATGATAATGTAATCTTCTTTATGAAGTGACCCACTTTTATAAAGAGAAGTGGGGATCACTTTTACAATGAAGCTACCTTATAACAGAAAAGTTGCATGCAAAATAAATAACTCTAAAATAAAATATAAAGCTACTTATAGTGATTCACTTTTATACTTGAAGTGAATAAATAACTCTAAAATAAAATATAAAGCTACTTATAGTGATTCACTTTTATAGTTGAAGTAAAATGCACTTTACAATTTTTAGCATGAACTTTTTCAAAAAAAAGTAACAAAAGAGAGACATGAACTCAAGACCTCTTACTTAATAAGGCAAGTTTTAACCAAATGGTCTAGCAAAACATATTGTAATGTTTAGAAGGAGGATTGTTGTTGTTGTTGTTGTTCGAGAGCGTGCTAAAAAAAATTCTTTTCACACAAGAAAAAAAATTCACTTCTTGATGACAACAAGGGTTAGATCTCAGTTAGCTTACCCGAAAGATGCACCTTTTTCTATCTGTTTCTAATTTTCCGAGATCGCACAGGCCAAGGGGCAAAGAGAATACGCATATCTAAAAGAGTAGCAACCCGGAAATAAAAAATACAAACCGAAGTTAAATCAAAATGAAACTTTGCAGAAAAAAAAAAGTGTATTCAGGCTTTATACCTCCGGATTTCACTGTAATGGTCGTATCTTGGGTAAACATAGACCTTTTCAAGTGAAATGAGTATTATGGATGCAATGGAACAGTCCTCTTAGCCTAGAAATGTACAAAAATGCTAGAAAATGGAGATGAGGTAACTCGGCTTCACGATCTCGATCTACAATAGGAGCGGGTCTTCAAACAAGCTCTAATACCATGTTTGACAACACAAGTATTCCAATAGAGGATGAAAAACTTTAGTAACCACTCACATAACCATATCAAATATCAACACACCGATGTTTTCACGTGGTAAAACCCCTATGGGGAAACATCCACGGCCCCAACCAACGCGGCCACTTGGAGTAGTTTATTAATGCAAAGAAAAAGATTACATAGAGATTTGACAATAGAGTTTCTCACAATTGATCATCGACAAATGACACTTCATGCTATTTAAATAGAGATCATGGACAAATTGGGTGTTAAGACATGAATCAATGCCATTAAGATCGTGGAGAGTATGAACCGTCGGATCACTCTATGTCGGGAACATATCGTGACCGTCGGATTTCCTAACTACAAATGCATACTAATGCATACTAAAGAAACACACTAAGAAGCACGGTTTTAACTAATGACATATTATACCAAGTAGATCTTAACTAACTCCTAAGTGTCTAAATATCCTAACACCATTGGTTGTTTTGTCTTTTCCATAAATTGGTTGTGTTCTTTACAATGAAATATTTTCAATATTTGTACTAACAACTTTTGGTGAAAATGCATTTATCTCACTTTGATCATGAGAGGAACATATTCCCTCATCCATTATTTTGATATTAGATGCATTCTCACAAGAGTTGACATCTCTTTGTGTGATAGGTTGCTCAAAATATCTCGAAGCATGAAGATAATGTGGATCATTGGATTGAGGTATTTCAAAGTATGATGATATATCATTTTGTCTTGAACTTTTCTTCCCACGATCGATGTTTGAAATCTCAATAAATATTCCACAATTAAAATTTCAAATCGATCTAGAATCCAAATGTAATATCCATAAAAATAATTAATTATTAAAGTCTAAGTGTACTTGGGAATAAATTTCTATTTTTGGCAAATTCAAATTTGGAAATTATTTTCCATTTATGGCAAATCCAAATTTGGAATTTGATTATTGTAAATAATTAATTATGACTCTTGGGCAAAGATTTCATTTGCCCAACTAACTTGTTTGATT
Source organism: Picea glauca (assembly GCA_000966675.3). NCBI lineage: Eukaryota > Viridiplantae > Streptophyta > Pinopsida > Pinales > Pinaceae > Picea > Picea glauca. Next base: position 185,385 of record JZKD02S0519203.1, on the reverse strand, counting down.
GTGACACATGTAAAAGACATATTTTTTTTTATAAATTAAATGTTGGAAGACAAATGGAACAGCCAGGTTGAAAACAACTGACCATGACTCCATGAGTGGGGAACAGATTTGAGTTGCCTCGGGGCTGATTTTTACAAGTGGAAAATGAGGGATTTGACAACTAGCATCCCTTAAAAATAAGGGATTTGTAAAGATGCGAAAATTCCCAAGGAGGGAAGGAAAGACCTAGGCACAAGATGCATATAAATACAACATATGGAGGAGGCATGACATTGTTTAGTATGTTGGAGAAAGGAAACTACTTGCTATTATGAGCACTACTAGTGTGATGCAAGGGAATTTATGTTCTGTGGAAAATAATTGTAGCAAAGGAGGATCATTTCAATTCACCGTTATGGACTCATGGTCAGGCTAGGGGGTGAATGGAGAAAGTAAAGTTGGTTGTTTTGTTCTACGATTGGGTGGAAGGTGGATGTTCCATTTGTGTCCTAGCATCATATTTAGATATGTACCTTTACTTGTTTTCTTGATAATATTATGTTGATTATTACATGTCAAGAATGAGATGGTTTATGTGATGATTGTTTATACATATATAAATAGTTTTACATATATATAGATATGTGTAATCATGCATAAGGAAACGAGAGAACGTATGTAGGTTCCTAATAATAATAATTAAGTAGGGTTATGCATATACATAAATAACTGTGTATACTTGTATATATGTATTCAAGATTAAAGGAAATAGGACTGCTACTGTGTTCATAATAACCATTGAATTGGATATAGATATATATATGCAGAGTTACTATTTCAGATTTTGTCCAATTGCCATAATAAATAGATGGAACAAATAGCAGTCCTCCTCTATAAAAATTACATATTCTTTATGTTTATAATCCATAGATAAATAATGACCTAGTAGTCTACAAATACATGCTACAATAGTTGTTACAATAATTGAATCTTGTTCAAAATGGTTTCATCAACCTACATATTCAATTGAAAGTAAATTAAAAACAATATATGAAGCCAAGAAACCATGGTTTAAATTTATTATAGTGGAGTACCCTAGGGGAAGACTCCATTACCACTAGTAGACAAAATCGAAGCAGTATTGCTAAAATTCCAAGATCAAAACTCGAATACCCTTTCGAGCAAGAAGGCTCTCCTTGATCCATTTTCCCTCGAACTGTATAAACTTGCAGAGATAAAGAGTAGGGTTTAGGAAACCATACTATCCTTTTAAATGGAAATTACTTATAATAAATGAGATAAAATAATATTTATATTGCGTTCAGTAAAATAAAAAAGTCACCACTGGATTTGGTGTGATGATCCATCCATGACCAAAGGGGAGGATTGAATCCATAATCTAGTTGATGGGTACCCTTGCAAAAACGAATCAGGGCCCCATCATTAGTTGATGAAATCTGAGTATAATGCTTTTATAAGCACATAATGCAAGATATGATTTATAACAGAAAGAATTTAAAGATACAAGTTATAAATCATACAAGAATAAAGAAAATATACAAGTTACGAATCATACACTAATAAATAAATTATACGAGTTATAAGTTACACAATTTGAAACAAATAAACAAAGCACAGTTGTGCAACCCCACGGAGGGTACAACAATCCCTTTGCTTACCCAGAACTTAAACCATAAATTACGTAGTGTTAGAATAACTCACATAGCGCACAGTCATGGATCCCACAAAGGGTAAAACGATGCTTTGTATATACACAAAGCGTAGGTTTACAATTTTTGCAATGTTGTGCAAGTACATGGAACGCGAAGGGTTTAAGGAAAAAATCTCACAGGATCAGTTAGGAATTTCGCATATGGGTAAGTAACCTTTTTTCATACACAGAGAATAATATCACGAGTATGCACAAAGTAAAATCAAGAGAAAAAAATTACAATTCAAAGGGATTAAGGTAGAGTACGAGAATGGTTCTACTATACTACTCGATGTAAACTAAAGTAATTCATGTTTAACTATTTAACCACGGAGGGAATTTATGAACAGAGGTTCGGGATTGATATTATACATGTACTTATGCAATATAAAAATACCAGAGAAATTGATGGATAGAAGGCCAATGTTATGGTATATTTGTATATCAATCCCTTCCTATTAAAAACACAAAATGTGAAGTTATGAACCAGAAGGTGAAAATCGCCCAATTCATATTCTTTTGCCAACACTGAATGTAAATTCCAAACAAAGGAAGTATTTTTTTCCCTATACCTATTGTCGTATGGAGCTCAGAGGTTAAATCATAAAACATAAGATTACTGCTACTTTACACACAGAATGCAAGTTGGGAAATAAACACAGAAGGATTGTTTTCCAAACTTTTTCACGAGTCTACACAAGTTAGTAAATAAAACTACATAGACCGAATCTACAAACCTCATGGAAGTTCTAGCCTATGTTTATATTTATATACTTGCATATAGCTAAATCCCGAATGCCACAGGGTGGTAATACAGAGTGTGAATCTATTAAACTATCAATTTTTCTTATGTAGGGTATTCATTCAAATGCACACACGGCGCTAAATAATTGCCAGGACATAGTTACGAATTTTACAGGGTTAAATTTCCACATGGTGCCTAGATTTCAGGATTTTCCACAGATAATAAACGTATATACATGAGTAATTAATAATGTTTAAACAATTCCACAAAGTAGAAGCAAGAAAGAACACAGAAGAATCACCTAGTAAATATAACTCAGGGCCACGGTGGAACCCTGGGAGAAAAAACCCATGAAGGCAAGATACCATTCTAGTGCTAACCTCAACAGTTTATAAACAAGTTTAATCCACGAGAGTTACAAAAAAAAACATGAAAAAAGAAGTTCAGGAATTACCTTGAACAGAGAGGAACCCGACTGGAATTCATCTTTCATTTTTTTTACAAGGGCTAAGTTCCATTTTCAAGTTGCCACAAGAATGGAGTCACGGGGTATGCGCAGAGACCAGAGCACACGGGCCATGCGCAGAGACCAAATCACACACAGGGAAGAAGAGAGCTTTCATGAAGCCAAAGGGAAACAATGAATGGAGTAACCTCGAACACATTTCCAACAAGGAGTAATGTGTGATGAGAATGCACAGTACTATACCCATGTGAAGAATCGGATATGGTGAGCTCGCATTGGGCATGAATTCCTAAACATCCAGTAGGATATAGACTTCTCTTAAATGTAATAGCCAGTAGTAAATTCATTGCAGACCGATATGACTCCGCCATTAACATGGCCTCCAAACATATTCAATGCTAGGATATGACATGAGTCGGGTAGGGTTAAGGCAGTTAGGTATAGGTTAGACGTGGCACCATTGAAGAACCAGATGCATTATGGTATATGATACATCATTGTCTGCGTTGTAATAACCACCCTATAACAGGCCATTTGTAACAATAACACATGTGCACATAGAAACTATATTAATGTGTTAGGATATGAGTTATAATGTGTTATTATGCCTAGTGACTATTCAATGTATTGGGTTATGAGTTACCTTGTAGTGGAAGGTCATGTTGTAACGAAATAGATTTAGAAGTAGTGCAAATGTGCATTAGTTCATGTGACCCATGATCTCTATAATGGGTAAGATATGAACTTTTAAATTTGCAGGAAGTTCAAGTTGATATGCCATGGGTTTCATTGGTATATGATGCATTGTTGGAAAAATGTATAGATGACTCATTATTGTCTTATCATAATTGACAAGGTGCACAAATGGATGAACTCCAAAGTGGTCCCCTTATGGTGAAATCCCTCACGGGAAGACACTTTGCAGATTGTGTTATCCTAAATGAATGGTTGGAGGACCCATGCTCTCATTATTGTCTTATCATGATTGATAAGGTGCACAAATGGATGAACTCCAAAGTGGTCCCCAAATGGTGAAAGCCCTCACGGGAAGATGCTTTATGGATTGAGTTATCCTAGAAAAATGGTTGGAGGACCCATGCTTATATGTGGAATAATGAGATGAATATCAAGGAAATTGTTGGTGAAACTATCCTAGATGGATAGTGCTTGTCATGCCATTTCCAGTGGTATGTGGAATGTCACATAACTCCTCATGGT
>JZKD02S0519203.1:106357-175929 GCA_000966675.3 Picea glauca | reverse complement strand
ACCTAAAAATGGGTTAAGTGACCTAGAGGATGAAAGTATAAATAAGATAGCAATGGTCTCTTGTAGATCATCCTTTTTTTGGATCAATGGAGAGCTTCTTGTGAGAATATATTTTAGAGTATTGATGGAGAGCTTCTTGAGAATTTTTGGTGTGGAAAACTTGAGAATATTGAATATATATAGGTGACTGAGGTAACCAAGGATATATAATATGAATTTCATAAGGAAGGTGAAGAAAAGAGGGCTGGAATTGAAGGGAGGATAAAATTTTTTCATGATGCTTTCTAAGGTATGTTATTTACAGGTCATCTCACCATTTTCACTATAATTTTTTTTCTATAATGATTTAGACTGTGGTATTGATATGAAATTGAGGAAACATATCCAAGTATATGTGGTAAAAAATTAATCTTGTGGGTCATTGTATTTTGGGAGTTACACTCCATGGAAAATAGGGTTTGTGGCTAGTCCTGAAACTAGTCAAAAACAAGTGTTTCGGGTAAAAATGTCATAACATATTAATAACATATACAAATTCAGTGAGACCAAATGTGTTGGTTAGGGTATGGTCTATAGTATGTTTCTAATAGTTTTAGATCAATTCAATAAATATTTTTTGTGGGGCACACTCTACAATATTGTTCTCTAGAATAAGACAAAATTCAGCAAGGTATGCCATTTTTTCTATAACTTCTTTTATGAGAGGTTCTAGGTAGTGCCACCTGGAAGAATTGTATAAAACACACTAAAGAAAATTTTGTATCAGTTTCGGATATTTATTCATTACAGTTACAAAGTTATGATCATTTCAAGTTGGGGTTGTTGACTAATCCAAAACTAGTCATGGTTGAGACAAGCAGTTGATGAGTTGGAACATACATGAGGTGCATAGTTGATGTTGTTGGTACACATTGATGAGCCATTGTTGATGAGTAGTTGACACATGATTGGAATATACTTGGCATATGATTGGATGCACTTGTTTATGGTACAGGTTAATTACAGGTTGTTTGTCACGGGTTGGTGCATGGTTGATGCACTTGTTTATGTTGACAGATTGATATATGTTGAGGATTGTTGTCTCATCTCAATTGGTGCTAATAATGTAAGATGAGTCTTTCATATAGAGATGGTGCTCTTGTAGAGTTTTACTCTATTCATATGTTACTGAAAAACTCCTGGATTGAATTCCATAATAAAAAGAAAAATTGTACATACATCTTGTGTTCTTTGTGTTCCTTGTGGAGATGATTTTTTGATGATATGTTGTTGATGTGTATTCACATTTAAATGATTATAAATGACAACAATGAGTAATGAGAAAATGTTGAATGTTAACTAAGGATTTTTTTGTATAAGAGAGAAGTTTTGGGAAAAAGATCCCCACACTTATTCACCCCGCCCCTCTAAGTGTGGTAGGTGTGTCCAACATGTGTATGTTTGGTTGTTTTGAATGAAAAATGAGTTGAACTATAAGAAAGGGAAAATTACAGTATGCACATTGTGAGACCAACAATATGCACAGTGTGAGATAAAACTCAGAGATGAGTAACAAATGTTGAATATACAGAAGCAAGAGTAGAATTGCAAAACAACTTGAAGAAGAGCAGAATTGTAGAACAAATAGAAGCATAGAAGAATTGCATCACGGAAGACAAGTGGTAAGAATTGAAACACCTGTGTTGTGGTTCATTCAATCATTTTACTTATAAACAGGGAGGTAGGGTGGTTCTAGGGAGGACTATGGTCCTCTGATATTCAAGTTGATTCTTGAATATTGGGAGTTGTATCTTCCATCTAGTTGTGGCTAGAAAACAGGGTGGCATGGTGGTGCTTGCAAAAACACAGAGTTTTCTGTATGCAATTTGGTTCTTGTATAAGTGGAAGTAGGTGCTTCCATCCAGTCAGTGCTGGAACACTCAGGGAGTTAGTGCTTCCTTCTAGTGGGTGCTAAAGAAACCAGAGAGTTGGTGCTCTCAAAAAGTTGGAGCTTGTGAAACAGAGGTAGTAGCCTCACTTTGAGTTGGTGATCAAACATAGACTATGTACAAAAATTAAAAGACTGCCTATCATTTCGAAGAAGAAGAGGTTTTCTCCCTTTACGTGCTTCCTCGTGAAAATTTGTCTCTGTATATATATTATGTGTGATTGATGCTCATTATTTATGTTTTCATATGTTGTATAATATTGATGGTCACTTGGAGAAAGATTAAAAATGGTTCAATAGACTTAAAATTGTTTAATCATAGTAACAATTGATTCACCCCCCCTCTCAGTTGTCTTAGTAATTTCAACAAACTGCCTCCAAGGAGAGAGATAGATTTCTCCATTGATCTTCTATCTGGATCTGCCTCGATATCTTAGGCACCTTATAGAATGAGTTTACCTGATTTAAAAGAGATGAAAATTCAGCTGGATGAAGTATTGGATAAAGAATATATCAGGCCAAGTGTCTCGCCTTGGCGAGCACTGGTTCTTTTCGTTAAAAAGAAAGATGGAACTTTAATATTGTGTATTGATTATCGAAAATTAAACAAGATGAATATTAAGAATAAGTATCATCTACCCAAAATTAACGACCTATTTGACCAAGTGGGCGGAGAAAATATTTTCTCTAAGTTAGATTTAAGGTCTGGTTATCACCAAGTCAGAATAAAGGATGAAGATATAAATAAAACAACTTTTAGAACGAGATACAAACACTATGAGTTTGTCATAATTTCGTTTGGTCTTACTAACGCACCAACAACCTTTATGTGTTTGATGAATAGTATATTCAGTCAATATTTGGATAAATTTGTATTGGTATTTATCGATGACATTTTAGTTTATTCGAAAAATAAAGAAGAACATGAAGATCATTTGAGAATAGTATTGAATACCTTAAGGAAACACAAGTTGTATGGAAAATTTGACAAATGTGACTTCTAACAAAGAAGAATACAATACCTAGGACATGTGATATCTAAAGAAGGTATTGCAGTTTACCTAGAGAAGATAAGAGACATTATGGAATGGCCTATCCCTAAGGATGTAGCTGACATCAGACCATTTATGGGAATTACCAGTTGCTATCGTAGATTTATCGAAGGATTCTCTAAGATCACATATCCAATTACATCTTTACCCAAAAAGGGATAAGGTTTACTTGGTCGCAAAAATGTTAGGAGAACTTTAATAAGCTAAAAGAATTGTTAACTACAACACCTATTTTAAGGGTAGCAGACCCTGATAAAGACTTTATTGTTTGTGTGGATGTAAGAAAAGAAGGCTTGGGAGGTGTCCTAACTCAAGAGGGACGTGTCATCTATTATGAATAATGTAAACTCAAAGAACATGAACGAAACTACGTCACACATGATTTGGAATTAGCAGTTGTAATTCATGCACTAAAAATGTGGCGACATTATTTAATGGGGAGGAAATTTCTACTGCTAACCAATAACAGTGGAGTGAAATTCTTATTTAGTCAACCAGATCTCAATGCAAGGAAAGCAAGGTGGTTGGCCTTCTTAAGTGAATTTGATTTCGAAGTAAGAGACATAAAAGGAAAATAAAACAAATTTGTAGATGCCCTAAGTCGAAGGACTAACAGACTGTTTGAGATAAGTATTAGAAAAGAAGAAAATGACATCGAACAAAGAATAAAATATGCAAGTTGTAATGATGAAAATAACATCAAAACAGTAGCATATTTACAAGGAAATGCAGAAAAAATGGACAAAACAAATCTGAGTTTGGATAAAAATGGATTGCCAATGTTCAAAAACAGGTTGTACATACTCGATTCTCCTGATTTAAAGTCAACAATTATGGATGAATTGCAAAAAAATTATTATTCTGGTCATCGAGGATACCAAAAAATGGTAACAGCTTTAATAAAAGTGTTTTATTGGCCTAACATGAAAAGTGAAATAGCTGAATACTTATCCAAATGCCTAGATTGTCAACAGGTAAAGGATGAACATCAACATCTATCTAGCCTACTACAACCTCTACCTATACCGGAATGGAAGTGGGAGGTTATCTCGCTATAATTCATCACAGGTTTGCCTAAAACTCAAAAGAAAAATGACTTGATTATGGTAGTGATTGATAAACTTAGCAAGTTTGCACATTTTATACCTGTGAAATCTACTTATAAAGCAATTAATATCGTTGAAATATTTATGAAGGAAATATTTAGATTGCATGGAATTCCCAAAATGGTGATTTTAGATAGAGATTTCAAATTTATCTTAACGTTTTGGAAGGAATTTTTTGCAGGGTTGGATACTAACCTGAATTTCAGCACAAGCTACCATCCAAAAACGGATGGGCAAACCGAATGAATGAATCAGATTGTGGAAGACATGTTATGAATGTACGTAAGAACGAAACCAACTAAGTGGGAGGAATACCTACACTTAGTTGAATTTGCGTACAATAATGGCTATCAGACGTGAGCTAAGATGAGTCCCTTCAAAGCATTGTACAAAAGAAAATGTACAACTCCAATTGGCTAGGATAATCCAGTTGAGAGACTTATGATGGGATGAGAAATGCTCCAGGAAATGGAGAAAATGGTAAGAAAGGTACAACATAATTTAAAAGAGGCACAAGACAGACATAAAAGCTACGTAGATTTAAAAAGGAGACACCAGGAATTTCAAGTTGGGGACCATGTATACTTAAAATTCAAAGCAAGGAGAAGCTCCCTAAATCTCGAATTGGACCCGTGGCATATCAACTTGAACTTCCTACAAATTTAAAAGTTCATAATGTTTTTCATGTTTCTTTGTTGAAAAAATATATTCATGATCCTACTCACTTCATTGATTGGAACATGGTATAGATGGAACCATAAGGCGATTTCCAATTGGAACCTCTGCACATTCTAGACAGGAAAGAAATAGTACTACGGAACAGATCCATCACCCAGGTAAAAGTGCAATGGAAGCACTTTAATCCCGAGGAGGCCACTTGGGAATTGGAGGAAGATTTGCATAAATATTATCCAAACCTATTCTGAGAGAGGAATGAACACTGAGGACAGTGTTGTACTTAAGGGGGAGATGATGTAATATCCCCCAAAATAGTTAATTATTAAAGTCTAAGTGTACTTGGGAATAAATTTTCATTTTTTTCAAATTCAAATTGGAAATTACTTTCCATTTATGGAAAATCCAAATTTGGAATTTGATTATTGTAATTAATTAATTATGATTGTTGGGAAAAGATTTGATTTTCCCAACTAACTTCTTTTATTGTGACACATGTAAAAGACAATTTTTTTTATAAATTAAACGCTGGAAGACAAATGGAACAACCGGGTTGAAAAAATCTGACCATGACTCCATGAGTGGGGAACAAATTTGAGTTTCCTCAAGGCTGATTTTTACAAGTGGCAAATGAGGGATTTGACCACTAGCAGCCCCTAAAAATCAAGGATTTGTAAAGATGCGAAAATTCCCAAGGAGGGAAGGAAAGACCTAGGCACAAGATGCATATAAATACAACATATGGAGGAGACAAGACATTGTTTAGTATGTTGGAGAAAGGAAACTACTTGTTGTTATGAAAATTGTTAGTATGAGGCAAGGGAGTTTCTGATCTATGAAAAAGAATTGTAGAAAAGGAGGATCATTTCAATTCTCCCTTATGGGCTCATGGTTAGGCTAGGGGGTTAACGGAGCAAGTAAACTTGGTTGTTATGTTCTACAGATGGGTGGAATGTGGTTGTTCCATTTGTGTCCCAACATCAGATTCAGATATGTACCTTTACTTGTTTTCTTGTTAATATTTTGTTGATTATTAAATGTCAGGAATGAGATGGTTTATGTGATGATTGCTTATACATATATAGATATTTGTATAGATATATACATATATGTGTAATCATGCGTAAGAAAATGAGAGCACTGATGTAGGCTCCTAATAATCATTAAGTAGGGTTATGCATATACATAAATAACTGTGTATACTTGTATATATATGTATTCAAGTTTAAAGGAAATAGGACTGCTACTGTGTTCATAATAACCATTGAATTGGATATAGATATATATATGCAGAGTTACTATTTTAGATTATGTACAAGAGACATAAGAAATAGATGGAACGAATAACAATCCTCCTCTATAAAAATTACACATTCTTTATGTTTATAATCCATAGATAAACAATGACTTAGTAGTATACAAATACATGCTACAGTAGTTGTTAAAATAATTGAATCTTGTTCAAAATGGTTTCAACAACCTGGATATTCAATTGAATGTAAATTACAAACAACCTGTGTAGCCATGAAACCATGGTTTAAATTTATTACAGTGGAGTACCCTAGGGCAAGACTCCATTACCAGTCATACACATAATCTAAGCAGTATTGCTAAAACACCAAGATCAAAACTCAAATACCCATTCGAGCAAGAAGGCTCTCCTTGATCTATTTTCCCTCGAACTATTAAAACCTGCAGAGATAAAGAGTAGGGTTTAGGAAACCATATTATCCTTTTAAATGGAAATTACTTATAATAAATGACATAAAATAATACTTATGTTGAGTTCGGTAAAATACCAAGTCACCATTGGAGTTGGTGCGACGATCAGTCCATGACCAAAGGGGAGGAGTGGATCCATAATCCAGTTGATGGGTACCCTCACAAAAATGAACCAAGGCCCCATCATTAATTGATGAAATCTAAGTATAATTCTTTTATAAGTAGAGAATGCAAGCTATGATTTATAATAGCAAGAATTTAAAGATACAAGTTATAAATCATACATGAATAAAGAAAATATACAAGTTATGAATCATACAGTAATAAAGAAATTATACAAGTTATACGTTACAAAGTGTTAAACAAATAAACAGAGCACAGTTGCGCAACCCTAAGGAGGGTATGACAATGCCTTTTCTTACCCAAAACTTAAACCATAAATTACACAGAGTTATAATACCTTAGATGGCGCATAGTCATGGATCCCACAAAGGGTAAAACAATGCTTTGTATATACACAGAGCGTAGGCTTACAATTTTTACAATTTTGTGAAAGTACATGGAACACGAAGGATTTAAGGAAAAAATATCACATGCTTAGTTAGGAATTTCTCATATGGTAAGTAACCTTTTTTCATACATAGAGAATAATATTACAAGTATGCACACAATAAACTCAAGGAAAAACAATTATAATTCAAAGGGATTAAGATAGAGTACGAGAATGGTTCTACTATACTACTCAGTGTAAACTGAAGTAATTCATGTTTAACTATTTAACCACAGAGGCAATTTATGAATAGAGGTTCAGGATTGAGATTATACATGTAGTCATACCATATAAAAATACTAGAGAAATTGACGGATATGTTGGCATGTTCACAGGAACAATGCGTTTGTCATTGATGACAAGAACACACAGGAAGGAGAAGCTCAGGAGGAGAAGCAACAGTGATCGTTGGATCACCCATTCCGAATTCCCGATGGTCATCATATCTGAATCTAGATAGGAGGAGTGTGCAGATGGAGGATAGATCTGAAGCGTTAAATCTAAGCACGGGGACTGACCGTCGTCAAATCTAAGAGAACTTGCATGATCTTTAAATTTCAACATGAAGTGGACTTACAAAGTCCCAAAAACAAGAGGATCGTCCATCATCGAGCAGGACACATGGCTACAGTTCAACATTTCACTGACTGGAAATTCAAAGGAAGGAACTTCTCTAACCTTTCAACTTGCGATATGCGAAATCCCGATAAGATCTGGGCTGTCAGATCTGGATTAATTATGAAGGACTAGCAACCATTAGATCTGGTGAAGCTAGAAGGTGGATAAGACCAGGAGTCATCCAAATCTCCAAAACTGTGAAGGAATCTTGTATGTTCATCGAGGACAGTCGTGGGTCATTGGATTCAGAGGACACATGTCGAAAGATCATCATTTCACTGACTGGAAAGTCTAAGGCACGAGGTGCTCTATTCCTCCAACTCACGAAATGTGAAATGGTGAAATGATTTGAGCTGTCGGATCAAGGAGAAATCTGGTCCGTCGATCCAAGAAGGACACGTGATGAAAGATCATCTCTTCTCTGACTGGAAATTCAAAGGAACGAGGTGTTCTAACCTCTCGAACTCGCGATATGTGAAATCGAAAAATAATCTTAGTCGTTGGATCAAGGATGAATCTAGGTCGTAAGATCCAGGAGGTAGTTCACGACAGACCACATCAAAAAGGATAGGTGGATGTCTATGTCAGCAAGGACATGTGGTGCAATCATACAAGGACAAGTGTCAAGTTTACTTGACATTTCAAGCCATTGGAAATCAAAATTCTGAGTGAAACGTGGCAACCACTCGGCTTATGAAACATCCTTGAGTGACGCAACAATGACGTCACTCCTAGAATTTAGTTTCAAAATTTTTAGCATCAATACTCCCCTAAAGTCCCAAAAGATGAAGTTCCAAGACGAAGGATAGTCATCTGATCACCACGGATCATGAAATGTTGATCTGAAGAGCGAAGAACTCAAATGACTAGCCATTGGTCATATCTCTTGGTCACATTGTCGAGAGATGGAGGGCAGAGCTAGAGCTACCAAACTCCTTTTCAGAGATCGCAACTTGGAGAGTTGAGATGCCTCATCCCTAGATCCCTAAAACGCAAGTCATGAAAGAACTTTATGAATAGGTGTTTGGTCAGTGCTAGATGTCACCTAAAAGGAAGGGGCTTAGCCAGAAGAGCTAGCACCCACTGTGAAGTTTTCTTCAGGAAGAGAGAAGGTTCCAAAATGCATGAACGCGTGGAGTTTCTCTGAGTAACTTCCAGAATGAAGTGATTGCATCTGCAAGAGAATTTGAGGAGCTATAGGGTGGCTGCCAGAGGAGCCGAAGAGCCTCGATGTAACTGTTAGAGACCACTGATGGTTTCTTCAAGAGAATTCAAAGAGTCTTCAGGGTGATCGACAGAGAAGATGAAGAGTCTCGAGGCAACCGCTAATGGAATGTAAAATCATCATAGAGTCGACTGATAGATGGAAAAGTGTCAAAAACTGTTACAATCAATAAAGCGAAAATATATCAGGAGAAGGGACAATGATGATGAATGCAGTGGGATAGTGCATGCAGGATGCACAAGGTACAAAGAGACTATAAAAATGAACAAAGAAGAGATTGAGGCTGGGATTTTTAAGAGTTTGTTATGCAGGTTGTTGTTGAGAGTCATCCATGCATGTATAAGGAGGTAGGGTGCAGCAGATGAAATGAACAAAAGAGGAATGGTTCATATAAGGGACATGGCACACAGAGCATAAAAGGAAGAAGAACAAAAAGTGCAAGGAATGCGTGTAGGAAGACACTGATGCAAGCGGAGTAGAGTAGTGTAGCAGAACAGTTATGAGACCTGTAAGCCATTGATAAATATTGTATCACTGTGATAAATTTATTGATAGAAAACTTTATATCTTAGGGTGGTAGGGAGGTGCTAGGGAGGATTGTTGTCCTCTAAGTTTCAAGTCGGTGCTTGAGCACAGGGAGTTGTAGCTTCCATCTGGTTGCAGCTAGAGAAACCAGGGTGGTAGGGTGGTGTAAGGGAGACTTTTGTTCTCTGTTATACAGGTTGGTGCTTGTGTGACTGGAAGTCGGTGCTTCCATCCAGTTGGTGTTGGAATACATAGGGAGTTGTTGCCTCCTTCTAATGGGTGTTAGAGAAACCAGGGAGTTGGTGCTTCCTTCTAGTGGGTGCTAGAGAAACCAGAGAGTTGTTTCTCTTAGCAAGTAGCAGCTTGAAAAATAGAGGTGGTAGCCTCATTATGAGTCGGTGCTCATGAGAATAATAATGTACATAAAATAATTATCATATAAAGAAAAAGAGTTTTTCACCCTGTATGGGTTTCCTCAGGAATATTTGTCTCTGCATTATACATGTGTGTGATTGATGTTGAATACTCTATTTCTTATTTATTGTGATCATCATTGAGTGTTCTGTAATGAGTTTAAAAATGGATATAATTGTTTAATCATAGTAACAATTGATTTACCCCCTCCCCTCTTAGTTGTCCAACAATTGGTATCAAAGATTCCCCCTTTTATCTAAGGGCAGATCCTAGAGCTTAAACATGTCAAGATATGAAGGAACTTCAACCAATAAGGCTCCTCTATTCAATGGAACAAACTTTTCCTTATGGAAAGTTAGAATGAGAACCTATATAATGTCTTTAGGTGTAGATGTATGGGATGTGCTGGAGACTACTTATGTAAAGCCAGTTGTACTAGCTAATAAGGATGAAAAACTAGAATTCATCTTCAATGCTAAGGCTATGAATGTTATCCTGAGCAGGCTTGAAGAGGAAGAATTTGTAAAATTTATGCACTTAGAAACTGCCAAAGAAATGTGGGACAAACTCATTAGCAGTTATGAAGGTAATGAGAAGGTAAAGGACACCAAGCTTCAAACCTATATAGTACAGTTTGAACAATTGAATATGAAAGAGGATGAAACTGTTGGAAATTACTTTCTAAGAGTTGAAGAACTGGTAAATGCAATGAAATCACTTGGTGAAAAAATTGAGGAACCCTCCTTAGTTCAGAAAATTTTGAGATCTCTACCAGATAGGTTCAACCCGAAGGTCTCTGATATAGAAGAACTTAATGATCTTAAATTCTTGGAGTTTGATAAACTTCTAAGAACATTGACTGCATATGAAATGAGAATAGTTAAAGATAAAACCACCTCCAGAGAAGCATCATTTAAAGTAGACAAGAATGAGGATTTTGAGCCTAATGAAATTGAATCAAAATTTGTGAGAAGACTGAAGAAGGGATCAAGAAAATACAAAGGTAAAATTCCTTTCAAATGTTTCAACTATGGTAAGATAGGTCATTTTGCAAATAAATGTCCTCACAAAAGAAAGGATTAGACATATGATGATGAGGAGAAGCACAAACACAAAAATTTCTTTAAAGAGAATAATTTTAAGAAGAAAAGTCTTTGTGTAAACAATGATAATGATCCTTCAAATAATGAAGATAGTGACTCTTCTATTGAAGATAAAATAAATGACTTCATGCTTATGGCCAAAGAGGATTATGATAATAAAAGCACAGGAAGTGATGCTAATGAAGAAGAAGTTGTGGTTGACCTGGAAGGAGAACTGATCAGTGCACTAGAAGAGCTTGACAGACTCAAAACTAAGAGGAGAAAGCAAAAACAATTGTTGATATAGTTCAAGAAAGGCACTAAAGAACCTGATGAATACTTTGCCCTACTAAAAGTGGAATTAGAAGAGGAAAAGAAAATCGAAGACATTTTGAAACAACAGTTATCAAAAAACAAGGCAAGATGTGAAGCTCTAGAGGAAGAAGTAGTGAAAACTAGGAAAGAGATGGAGAAGTTTCAAGCCTTGTATCATCAGAATCTGTCAAGTATCAAAGCCTCAAAAGGATTGGCCACCATTCTGAATCAGCAAAGGAACCCAAATCTGAAAACATGTATGGGTTATGAAGAGGGATCAAGTAGTGGTCAGCCAATTAACAATGAACCCATCAAGTTTGTCAAATCTACAACATATGACAACAACAAATCTGCAGAAACAAAAGAAGATGATCGGCTTCCTAGGAGGAGTAAAGAAAAAGGTACCATAATTGAAATTGTAGATCAAAGAAATAATACACTCTCTGCTCAAAGAAATTGTCAGCATGGAAGAAATCGACCTTCTCAAAGAAGACAACCATTTTCCAGGTACCAAGGTTTTTCCTATGGATATTGTTTTTTCTGTTCTAATTTTGGTCACAAAGTTGTAAACTATTCTTTAAAATTTAGATGTGAGCAATCAAGACATTCAAGGTATAGGTATCTCCCACAACAAAGAATGAGACAGCCAAGTAACAAACCATCAAAAACTGCAAATCACTTGATGGCTGGGAAAAGGACACAGGTTAAGCATAAAAATCATTATGATCCCTTATTCAACGAATCAGAATGTCACGTATGTCATAATTTTGGACATAAAGCTGTTGATTGCCGCTTAAAGAACTATGAACCAGATTTGAATCCCTCTGAAAATGTCAAGGTTTGGAAGAAGAGAGAAAGTGACAAGTGTGGATTAGTTTTGTCAGCTCAAAGACAAAAGAACCCTTCGTATATAGACAGTGGATGCTCCAAACATATGACAGGAAACAAAGGTAAGTTTCTATCTCTAAGTGAAAGTAAATCAGGAAACGTAACCTTTAGAAATGATGCTCCAGGTAAAATCAAGGGTAAAGGGATGGTGAGTTTAAGTAATGGAAAAGGAAAAGCTTAAGATGTTCTACTTGTATATGGGCTAGAACATAATATGCTCAGTGTAAGTCAAATGTGTGACAAAGGATGTGAAGTGGTGTTCACTTCCAAGGACTACAAGATAAAGTCTGTAAACTTGGGACAAATGGTGGCTAAAGGCATAAGGACATAAAATAATGTATATGTGTTGAAAGAAGATAGAGAAGAGTGTCATATAAGAAAACATGATGAGAGCTGGTTATGGAATAGGAGACTTGGACATCTAAACTTTGATCACTCAATCAAGCTCAAAAATCTTGAGGCAGTAAAAGATCTTCCAATAATATCAAAGCCACAAGAATTTGTGTGTAAACCATGCCAAGTAGGAAAGCTAACCAGGACGCAGTTTAAATCCAAGAGTTCTACTTCAACAAAGAAACCACTCCAACTAGTCCATATGGATTTATGTGGACCATCAAGATAGGAAGGCACAGAGAAAGAAAACTACTTCATGATGATCATTGATGATTACTCCAGACTTACTTGGGTTGCCTTTGTCAAGGAAAATGCTGAAGCATTTGAGAAATTTAAAGTATTTAAGGCTTTAACTGAGAATGAAATAGGAAATAGGTTAAAGGTAGTAAGAGAAGACAGAGGAGGTGAATTTATGTCAAGTGAGTTCAAGGAATTTTGTGATAAACATGGGATCAAGAGAGAATACACAATCCCAAGAACTCCACAAAAAAATGGAGTAGTTGAGAGGCAAAACAGAATAGTGCAGCAAATGGACAGGTCAATGATGAATGAGAAGAACATTGGTCAAACCTACTGGGTAGAAGCAATACACACAGCAGTCCATGTTCTTAACAAATCCCACCTCAGACCACACACCAACAAGACACCCTATGAACTGTGGTATGGGAGACCTGCTTCAATCAAACACTTCAAAGTCTTTGGAAGTAAGTGTTACATAAAGAATAATGATGAGAACCTTGGCAAGTATGATGATAGGGCTGATGAAGGCATCTTCTTAGGGTATGCTACAAATAGTAAAGTATATAGATGTTATAATAAGAGGTTGCATAGATTGGTTGATTATATTGACATAAAAGTTGATGAAGGAATCCCAGTAAGAGAGGTAAACAATACTAAATCAACAACAAAGGATATATATGAAGTTGAAGTTGAACAGGTCCAAGAATTAGAACAAGAAGATTATGAGCCAGATGAAGATGCAAATATTCAGACAGACTCAAATCAACAGACAACATCAAATTCCTCCTCCAGAATCACTCAAAAGAATCTTCTTGCAAGTCAGATAATTGGTGAAAAGGACAAAGGCGTACAAACCAGAAGAAGGATAATCAAAAACACCGAGCAATCCCATATAGCCTTCATGTCAATAATGGAACCCAAGAACTTTAATGAAGCCAGTAAAGATGACCATTGGGTTAAATCCGTGAATGATGGACTTGACCAGATTGAGAAAAACAATACTTGGGAGATGGTTCCTAAGCTTGACGGTAAACATGTCATAGGCTCCAAATGGATCTTTAAGAATAAATTGAAAGAGGAGGGACAAGTTGTGAGGAACAAAGAAAGATTGGTCTGTAAGGGCTATGATCAGATAGAAGGACTGTATTTTAATGAAACATTTGCACCCGTAGCAAGATTCGAAGCTATCAAAATATTTCTTTCCTATGCTTGTCATAAAAGGTTTAAAGTCTATCAAATGGATGTCACGTCATATTTTCTAAATGGAGATTTAAAAGAAGAAGTCTATATGGAACAACCAGAGGGTTTCGAACTGTCAGATAACCCTGATTTTGTATGCAAGTTGAAGAAAGCTTTATATGGGTTGAAACAAGCCCCTCGTGCCTGGTATCACAGACTGGATACGTATCTCCAAGGCAAAGGGTTCAAGAGAGGAATAGTTGACCACAATGTATATATCAAAACAAAGGGTAATGATTTTCTCATCATGTTGCTCTATGTAGATGACATCATCTTCGGATGTAATAAGGATTCATTGGTACAATGGTTTGCTTCTGCCATGGAGTCTGAGTTTGAAATGTCTATGATAGGTGAACTGTCATTTTTTATTGGTCTGCAAATTGCTCAGAGGTATGAAGGAATGTTGATTTCTCAAGAAAAATATCTAAGAGAAATGTTGAAAAGGTTTCAAATGGAATATTCTAAACCTATGGGCACACCTATGGTTACTGGATGCAAATTAAGCAAGGTTGATGACTCACTTGATGTTGATCAAAGTTCATATAGGTCAATGATAGGTAGCTTGTTGTACATCACAACATCTCATCCAGACATAATGCATGTTGTTGGAATGGTGGGAAGATATCAGTCTGCACCTAAACATAGTCATTTGCTAGTTGTCAAAAGGATATTCAGATATTTGAAAGAAACAATGAACTATGGCCTATGGTATGCTAAGAATTAGAATTTTCAATTATCAGTCTACTTAGATGTTTATTGGGATAGCTACATGGATGAAAGAAAAATCATGAGTGGAGGTGTGTTCTTATTAGGAGATTCTTTAGTAGCGTAGTTGAGCAAAAAGAAAGGTTCCATTTCTTTATCAACTACAGAGACATAATACATTGTTGTTGATACTTGTTGCACTCAGGTATTATGGATGATACAGACACTTGCAGACTTGGAGGTAAAATATACTGCATCGATCCCAATTCATTGTGATAACACAAGTGCCATAAGTGTGTCAAAGAATAATGTATTCCACTCCAAGACCAAGCATATTCCCATTAAATACCATTTTCTAAGAGAGCAGATCACCAATCAGATTGTTCAGGTTCGTTACATTCCAACCACAGAACAAATTGTAGACATCTTTACTAAACCCCTAGCCAAGACACCTTTTGAATATCTTTGTCAAAATATGGGTGTCATCCCATCTCACATCTAAAGAGAATCCATCCTATTAGGGGGAGTTTGTGTTGGTTGAATATATGATACCTCCGAAAAATTACTGCAACAACTCAGGGGGAGCATGTTTTTTCTTTGACATTGATGTCAAAGGGGGAGAAGAACAACATAAATGGATGCTATGGTTGGAGATCAAGGTCTAAGAAGAATAGTGCAGCCTTTCAGGGTTTCCATCAATGCCAAAGGGGGAGATTTTTGGCATCTTCACAGGAACAATGCGCTTGTAATTGATGGCAAGAACACACAGGAAGGATAAGTTCTGGAGGAGAAGCGACAATGATCATTGTATCACCCATTCTGAATTATTGATGGCCATGAGATCTGAATTCAGACAGGAGGAGCACGCAGATGGAGGACAGATCTCAAGCGTTAGATTTGAGCACAGGGACTGACCATCGTCGGATCTAGGAGAACTTGCACGATCTTTAAAGTTCAACATGAAGCAGACTTACAAAGTCTCAAAAATAGGAGGATCGTCCATCATTGGGAATGACACGTGGCTACAGTTCAACATTTCACTAACTGGAAAGTCAAAGGAAGGAAGCTCTCTAACCTTTTGACTCGTGATATGTGAAATCACGATAAGATTTGGGCCGTCGGATATGGATTATTTACGAAGGACCAGTAACTGTTAGATATGGTGAAGCTGCAAGGAGGATAAGACTAGGAGTCATCCAAATCTCCAAAACTATGAAGGAATATTGGTCATCCATCGAGGATAGTCATGGGTCATTGGATACAGAGGACACATGTCGAAAGATCGTCATTTTGCTGACTGGAAAGTCAAAGGAACGAGGTGTTCTATTCCTCCAACTTTTGAAACACGAAATGGTGAAATGATCTGAGCCATCGGATTGAGGAGAAATATGGTCTGTCAATCCAAGAAGAACACGTGGTGAAAAATCATCTATTCACTGACTGGAAATTCAAAGGAATGAGGTGTTCTAACCTCTCAAACTCGAGATATGCGAAATTGTGAAACAATATTAGCCGTTGGATGAAGGATGAATCTGGGTCGTTAGATCCAGGAGGTAGTTCATGAAAGACCACATCAGAAAGGACAGGTGGCAGTCTACGTTAGCAAGGACATGTGGTGCAATCATACAAGGACAAGTGTCAAGTTTACTAGGCCTTTCAGGCCACTAGAAATCACAATTCTGAGTGACACGTGGCAGCCACTCGGCTTATGACATGTCCTTGAGTGACGCAATAATGACGTCACTCCTGAAGTTTAGTTTCGGGAGTTTTAGCATCAATACTCCCCCAAAGTCTTGAAAGTTGAAGTTCCAGGATGAAGGATAGTTGTCTGATCACCACAGATCATGGACCTTTGATCTAAAGAGAGAAGTGCTCAAATGACTAGCCAATGGTCATATATCGTGGGCACATCGTCGAGAACTAGAGAGGAAAGCTAGAGCTGCCAAGATCCTTTTTGGAGATCGTGACTTGGAGAGTCAATATGCCTCATCCCCAGATCCTTGAAACGTGAGTCACGAAAGCACCTTATGAATAGGTGTTTGGTCACCGCCAGAGGTCACCTGAAAGGAAGGGGCCTAGCTAGAAGAGCTAGTGCCCACTGTGAAGTTTTCTTCAGGAAGAGAGAAGGTGCCAAAATGCATGAACGAGAGGAGTTTCTCTAAGTAACTTCCAGAATGAAGTGATTGCATCTACCAGAGAATTTGAGGATTTGTAGGGTGGCTTGTAGAGGAGACGAAGAGCCTCGATGTAATTGTTAAAGACCATTGATAATTTCTACCAGAGAATTCAAAGAGACTTCAGGGTGATCGATAGAGAAGACGAAGAGGAAGTATTTGTTTCCCTATACCTATTTCCATATGGAGTTCAGAGGTTAAATAATAAAACATAATATTACTGCTACTTTACACATAGAATGCAAGTTGCGAAATAACCACAGAAGGATTGTTTGTCAACCTTTTTCACGAGTCTACACAGGTTAATAAATAAAACTACACAGACCAAATCTATGAACCTCAAGGAGGGTCTAGCCTATGTTTATATTTATATACTCGCATAGAGATAAATCATGAATGCCATAGGGTGGTAATATAGAGTGTGACTCTATTAAACTATCCCTTTTGCTATGTGGGGTATCCATTCAAATGCACACAGAACACTAAATAATTGCCAGGACAGAGTTACAAATTTTACAAGGTTAACTTTCCACATGGTGCATAGATTTTAGGATTTTCCATAGAGAATAAATGTATATACATGTGTAAGTAATAATGGTTAAACAATGCCACACAGTAGAAGAAAGAAAGAACATGGAAGAATCACCCAGTAAAGATAACTCAGGGCCATGGTGGAACCCTGGGAGAAAACACCCACGAAGGCGAGATACCATTCTAGTGCTAACCTCAACAGTTTAACGAGTTTAGTCCACGAGAGTTACCAAAAAAAACATGAAGAAAGAAGTTTGGGAATTACCTTGTGTAGAGAGGAACCCGACTCAAATTCGTCTTCCATTTTCATTACCAGGGTTGAGTTCCATTTTCAATATTCCACAAGAATGGATCCACATGGTATGCATAGATACCGAAGCACACAGGGTATGTGCAAAAACCAAAACACACACGGGGTAGAGGAGGGTTTTCATGAAGCCAAAGGGAAATAATGAATGGAGTAACCTTGAACGCATTGCCAATAAGGAGTAATGTTTGATGGGAATGCAAAGTATTGTATCCATGTGAAGAATCAGATATGGTGAGCCTGCATTGGGCATGACCTCCTAAACATCCAATAGGATACAGACTTCTCTTAAATGTAATAGCCAGTGGTAAATTCATTGCAGACCAATATGACCCTACCATTAACATGGCTTCCAAACGTATTCAATGCTCGGATATGACATGTGTCAGGTAAGGTTAATGTTGTTAGGTATAGGTTATATATGGCACCATTGCAGAACTATATGCGTTATGGTGTATGATATGTCATTTTCTTCGTTGTAATAACCACCCTATAACAGTCCCTTTGTAACGATAACGCATGTGCACATAGAAACTATATTAATGTGTTAGGATATGAGTTATAATGTGTTAGTGCACCTAGTGACTATTCAATGTATTATTTTATGAGTTACTTTGTAGTGTAAGGTCATGTTGTAATGAAACAGATTTAGAAGTAGTGAAAATGTGCATTATTTCATGTGACCCACAATATCTATAATGGGTAAGATATATATATATATATATATATATATATATATATATGTTTTTGTCATATGTTAAATAGAACAAACATATATATATGTGATTATATGCTAAGTACTCCATATCAAGGGTTACATATGGGTAAGTGTTAGGATTTTCATATAATGATTACATTTGGTATGTGTTAAGATTTGCATAAAGGTTGGGTCTTTTGGTAAACAATTACATTGATTTATAAGGATGGGAATAGTATCAATGTTACATTATGTACACTATAATTGCTAAATGGATACAGTAAGCAATGAAATATCATAATAATTTGATAATACAAATATTATGAGCAGACTAAATGCTAGCCTATTATTCATAGATTTATATGCATTGTAATCTTTTAATAGCACAACTTCACATAGATAACATAGCTATCTTGATCGCAGTCATCTTAATTACAAATAGGTACATGTTTTAATCCAATAGAAACGATAATAGAGTTATGCTTGAACAAGTATTGAAGAGTCAACGAGTTTAATGCACCTAACAATTTTTTTTTTGTTTTGGTAAATTTAGGATACATTACACCAAAAGTGAAACCTGCGTGAGAAATAATATGAAATTAGTAAAATTCCTGCCAGGTATAAAGTCTTTATATGTATTTATATTTATTAACTTTTTATGAAATCAAATTCTCTAACCTATCCTTTACAAATGGAAAAGAAGATTGAGATCAATGAAGCCACACAAATAAATGATACTGCAGGATTTCTAGAATATAGAGACCATGGTATATAGGTATAGGCTCGACAACATCAATCATTTAAGGATATCCACCAAAACATATTTCCAACCTTTTTAGTATATACACAAATTTTGCTAGCATGTTTGTAAGTATTTATTGTCCTCACATCTAAAATTCATATCATATGCATGACAACAACAAAGAAACTAGATGTCTCGTTCTCATTGGAATCACAATTATATATAACAAACTATTGAAATTAATCAATTTTACTAATACTTTACTTATTTTGGGGGCTTTTGTTGTGGTCATCCCATTATTTACATGAAAAATTGGATGTGAAATTTTAACCATCTTTAGCCATGTAGACCTAGTAGAGAAATGCTAACCATACCAATACCGTTTTACCACCAATAAATAACCTTGTTGCAAAGCACATTTCATTGTCATCCAAATAACTTCAAAACTTAAAAAAAATGAGATCATATTTTATCATTTTAATAAAAACGTGACAATAATATGACCCTATTAGCTTTTTAGTTGGAGTGGACACATTTCAAAGGAAACATTAATTTCATTTTCAAAGAGTAAAATAAAAATAAAAATCATATGTCAAATCCAAATCATATGTCCTACCTCGACCCTTAGACAAACACATCCATACACGTATATCTACCTTGATGGGACTCGGCATAACTGCCTTTAATTTCAATGTATGAGGATTTCTCTAAATTGACTGGACTTTCTAGTTAAATGAATCAGTTAGGTTCTAATCATTGAATTCAAAAACGTTATGTAAAACAAGGTCAACCCTACTAGCAAGTGTGCTAATGTAATTTACAACTTAGCCCTAAAATAAGATAACAATCCATTCCAAAACTCTTATTTTCTTACAACAAACCAATGCAATCTTTTGGGACAATCAATAGGCCACAATCTAGGCATATAAATCATTTACTAATGCTACCTATTTGAGATATTATCACAAACATATAGAAGACAACCAATACTAGTTGAGTCCTTTTGTCAAACACTTCGTTAGAAAACTATTAATAGTTGTTTATAGAATTTTTTGGGAGTAAAAACATGCTTTGGAAATATTTTTCAAAACTAGGAGTTTATCAAAGAATCTCTTTCCCATTTTGGGCATTGAATTATCCAATCAAACTTCAATGATCCACACCTGAACACATAGGTATGTTTTTCACAAATTGAAAGGGTTATCATTAAGCACAATGCATTCAACAAAATTTATCCTCAATTGTGGGAGTTCTAGGTTGAGTTATATGAAACAATAATTTAATCCACATGCTTCAGTTATAATCAATAGGCTCTCTAGAGTCTACCCTATGATCACTTGTATCAACACAATTTTGTATACTTTCCACACACTAATATCCAACACTCTAAGAAATTTTAATATATCATACATTTTCTTTCAATTAAGACTCATAACTACACATCGAGAATTACATCCCTACATTCATTATGAGCCTTGTAACAAGCTCTAATGTCACTATGTAGCACCCTCGGTGCTACGCCAACAAAACTATTACATTAATATAACTAAATAAAAAACCCAACTGAATGTTTTTAAAGCACAAAAGTGTTTATAAATGTAAACCATGTCATTGTCATCCCCTTCCAACAAAATCATAAATTTCATGAATAACATCATTCAAGGTCATTCTCAATCAAAACTCTACTTCTATCCCACATACAATTGGCTATTTACCCTATTAAATTCATAGGAGAAAATATATAAGAAAGAACTAGGCTCTCTAACCAAGAAGCTCCTGTCACATAATACACACCTACAAAATCTGGATTTACACCTAGAAATGAAATAGAGGATCAACAAAATTATACAAACTTTGAGATTCCAGTTCAACTGATGAAAGATTCTATTGTGGAGCCAATTCATTCTCAAGCAAATAACCAAGTGGGATTTGCACAATAAGGTTCTCCCTCTATAGACAGCAAGAGTAAATTTAGATACAACAGATGTAAAAACATATGGAAGTTTGTAAGTCCTTTTTCTTTGCATTTGGTATGGATTGCAAGCCTCAAGGCACCTATGACAGTAAAGGGGAATAATGATCCATATCCCTTTCCTAACAAACTAATTGAAATTTTAACATTGCTTGTTTTCTAGTTCTCTACTTTCATTCTTATTAACTCTTGAGAGCTCCTGTAGACCTTGGTTAACTGCTTCTCCAAGTTCAAACTGGTAGTAATTTTTTGTAGAAGAATTGCCTACAATGACTCTATTCTATCTATTGTATTGTCTACTTATGCAACAATAGATTTTAACATTGATACTTACATAAAGTGGTCAAAGAATTTTACTGCCACAGCCACAAAACTTACATGTATCAATGCATAAGTCATTAATGAAGGTTTCTCATGGGGAAACTCAAATGCTTCTTTAATTGTTCGTAAACTATGTCAGGATCCCAACATGGTCAATTGTGAAATGGGGGACAAAAATTTTCAAGGCATGGGGATTCTTAGCCTAGAAATTCAATATGGAAAACTACTCTTTCCTAAGACAATGTTTTAGAAATATTCTTCAGATACGGAAGAGTTTTGTGCAATAGATAGTTTTCAATTACTTTCCTCTGCCTATACCTTTTCTTTTTTTGGAATTCCTGAAGTGTTGAAATTGAAGTTGAAAAACATTGATTTTAAGACTATTGATGAGATAGCTTTTCAATTAGGAGTTATTTTCTCTAAAAAATTCATTATAAAAGAAGGCTTATTTGATTGAAATAACAAGAGGGTGAACTTTTATTTGTATTTTATAGGTAATAATAGAAACACTTGGTTTTTCTCTGAGTTATCATTTTAGTCAACATTAATCCCTTGTGGAGCACCTAAAGTACAAATATCTCTAGAATCTTCTAGAATATGGACCTATTCTTTATGTAAAAAACCTAGTAGGAGTTGTAAACCTATAAGAGGGACTCCTTGGCACTAGATCATATATCTTGGTCCTTAGATTGTAGTGAACTTATGATAGTCTAAAATTCTTTTGTTCAATCAAAAGGTTTCCCAATTTGCTTGTCGAAGATTGAGGAGAAGAAAATAATTTTTTTCTTGGATACAAAATGAGAAGAGTAGATCCATACAAGTCCAAAGGTACAAAGAAGAGGAGATTACCATTATCTTGTGGGTAAGGGTTGAAACCACCAAGTTTGGAGTTGTATTGACAAACCATTCTCAAATGACTTAAGATGTAGAGTTGATTCTATTTCTAAGAGAGAAGCGAAACCTGGTATTCACAAAACATTAAATATTATAAAAATATGAACTCCAAGAAACCTTCTTACTTCACATATATAAGTTTTCTTTATACATCTCTAAACCAAGAATGTTGTAAAGAAACATTTTAGAATTTTTGTAAACAGTGCAATCTGGATATTTCCAATGTTGCAGTCTAGAATATCTACAAGTATTATGAGAATTTAGGCTTATGTCATGATTGCAAAAGGGTTATTATGGACTTTTGCATGCATGTACCAAATTTTTTTATCTTCAGAATGCATTTTCCAATGGTCTATTTAATATGGAATTGGAGAAATGTCCAAAAACTCTAATTAATTATCATATTTCCCTGATTTCTATGACCAACATGCTTTTCTCTTTGATATATGTGCATCCACTCTTTTAAAGGACATTGCATTGTACAATATCCCCCATAGTGGGTTGTAGATTACATCTCTCTACTCAATCATTGATCCTTTGTGGAATTGAATAATAAATATTCTCCCTAAGGGTGGAGAAGGAAATAATTATGGGCCTAGTTCATGACTACATCAAAGAATGGGTAAATCAAGTTATAGTTGCGGTCTCTAAAGGTACATAAATCTAAAAATAACTAAGGTAGTTATGTCTTCTTGCACATTATCACTTAGCTTGAACATGTTATATATCAAGGTTTCTTTAACAAAGAGATGGTTCAGATTCTAAAGACCCCTCCTACATGGTTTTGTAAGTAAAGACTTTTGAGTTCTTCCCCATTCAATTTCCTTTGTCCTAGTATTGTGCTCAATCATTTTTCATAGGTTTGTACCATGAGGGCCAAGTTGTGATTGGTTCGTTTCTCTTTCCCTCTAGTTTTTCTACATTTTGGTCTAGGGGATCCCCCATCACTGTCTTCAATGGCCAACATTTTTAATTTCTTATTTATCTATGTAATTGAAACCCTTTTCATGCCATATGGAACGATTGTTTCAAATTTGTGAACAAAATTTGTTTTTGGATATGTTTGTTATTAGATATTTTGAGAATTCCCTCAAAACAATGATAAGGGATACATTGTTTTTATGATCTTTATCTTCAAACTTATGAAGCATATATTTTCAACATTTATTCTTTTAGTCTCATTTGATATAAATACAAAGTCTTCTAAATCTTTTGAATTTTATGAAAGACCATCATCCCTTTCTTATGTGGTATTTCCCCTCATATACACATGAGTGATAATTACAAACTTGAGGGTAACTCGGAGGGATGTTGGAGGTAACCTCTTTTTCCGTTCTGAGTTGAGGATGGTTGATTTACCTCAACATTATGATGTTGTTCTTGATATGTTACTCACCATAACTACAATAACACATCTTTGTATATTTTTCTCGTGAACTTCATGATACAAGGGTTTGTGGAACAGGATAAAGAGAAAAAGTTTATGTGTAAATTATGATCATTCTACATTAAAAAAAAACAAGCTTAGTTTGATCTCAACCCTTTTCCAAGCCTATCCTCTGAGCATGCTCATATTTATTAATGATTTTCATAAAAAAAGTTTTTTTCATTGTAAAAAACGAATTGGTTTCAACAACAAAACCATAAATGTGATCTTGCTAAAGTTTTCAAGATATCCGAGAGTTTCAAACCTTAAATTTTTTGATCCGGTAAAAATTCGCCAATTTCCTTGTTCACTATTCCAAAACCATAAATGTGATCTTGCTAAAGTTTTCAAGATATCCGAGAGTTTCAAACCTTAAATTTTTTGATCCGGTAAAAATTCGCCAATTTCCTTGTTCACTATTCCTTGGTTTCTTTAGTTTTATTTGAAATTAACCTTTGCTAAAAGACTACCCCAAAGTTTTTTAAACACTTATAAGTTAATGAGTTTTATGGTTTTTTTTTTTAATTTGGTCAAAAAATAATTTAACAAGGGGATTTTCACTTTATTCCGTAGCCATTTAATTCATTTCTTATCCCGCCATTATGATTTAAAAAAGACAAAACAAATAAGTATCATTTTATCCATTCCTTGGTTTCTTTAGTTCTATTTGAAATTAACCTTTGCTAAAAGACTACCCCAAAGTTCTATTTAAAATTAACCTTTGCTAAAAGACTACCCCAAAGTTTTTTAAATACTTATAAATTAATGAGTTTTATGGTTTTTTTTTAATTTGGTCAAAAAATAATTTAACAAGGGGATTTTCACTTTATTCCGTAGCCATTTAATTCATTTCTTATCCCGATTTAAAAAAAACAAAACAAATAAGTATCATTTTATCCATTTTAATTTAAAAAAGAACAACGCTGGCAGCTTATACTTGCCGATGAAGTCCTTACCAGTAGGCAAGGAAAGTACCCGCACTTGCTTTATGATTATACTTTAGAATTAATGATGAGAAGTGGAATCGGGACCATAACCGAACGTACCTACACAGTAAAAAAACGCAAGACTAACTGGATACGTTCCATTGAAAGCATAATGCCCACCGTCCAAGCAATCAAAAGCGTAACACAAGTCAATCCAGAGCGTTTTGTTTGCATTAGCCGCTACTTCTGATTCAATGTAAATACAATGATGTAAGTATCAACTTAAATTCATTTTAATTTTTCGACAAATAATTATTAAACCAGATAAAAATGATTTAATCAATCATATCCACTAATCAACATAAAAAAAAATCAATTTTAAAAGATTTGAAAAACTATTTTTAAAATTTGAAAAAGTTAATTTCATGTAGATATTTATATAACATAGTAAAGATTTGAAAAACTATTTTTAAAGTTTGAAAAAGTTAATTTCATGTAGATATTTATATAACATATTTATATAACATAGTAAAAACTCTATTGAAAACAAGAAAATTAGGCAACTAATTGAAACTCAAATTATTTTTACTTTTAAACAATTTTAATATACCTTACCAGAAGCAAAGTAAAAAAAAACAAATTATTATTTATTTGTGTTAATAATTTAAAGTTAATACGGTCAAGATTGAATGAAACGAGAATGGAAAACCTTATTGTATCAAGGAAAGCGAAGGTTGTACCATACCTCTAAGTATGGAAAACTTTATGACATTGCCCTTACCCACGTAACCGACAAGCCCCGACGTATTACCAGGCCCCACACGTGGAAATCTTTGACTATGCCACCGACGTATTACAATAGAACCCACACGTGGAGACATTTTTCGCCACGTGTGAAACCACAACATGTTCTTGACTCTTTGGTGTTACCAACTTAAGTGTTTATAACTATTATATGGACTTACCAACTCCAATGGCCACTGCGCAATGAACATTTTGCAAGTTGTTATTCTTGGAGCTGCTGTCGTGTTTTTAGTACCACGGTCGACATTGAATTATGTCCGCATCAGACGAAGGGCCCAATCGTAAAGCCACTCGAAAACAGCTCGAACAGTACCATACTGAGCAGTCATTCAACCACCGTGTCCAAATACAAACCTGCCACTTGGATGAAATATTTATTACAATTGCATTGGAAGGAGTGAAGGCTGTAATAAGACTTTAAAGTCTTTGGTCAATAAGAGATGAGATAAATCACTTTTAAAATTTAACTGAAAATATTATTTATCAAAACTTTGGTAAAATTTTGATAAAATGGATACATATTTTATGGTCAACCATTGATTAATAGTTAGTCAACACTAACGCAATGCTATATACCATGCCTATCAACAAGTATAATAAGACAAAACAAACAATAAAGTATATTCACTTCTTAGTACGTAGCCATTTTGATTTAAAAAATACAAAACAAACATTAAAGTTTATTTATTAAAGTGTTTTTTTAGCCATTTTTAAAAAATACAAAACAAACATTAAAATGTTATTTCAGCCATTTTGATTTTAAAAAAAATGACAAAACAAACAAAACATTCCTTGGTTTCTTCAGTTCTATTTGAAATTACCATTTCCTTTGTTAAAAGACTATCCCAAAGTTTTTAAAAACTTATAAATTAATGAGTTTTATGGTTTTTTTAATTTGATAAAAAATAATTTAAAAGGGGATTTTCACTTTATTCCCTAGCCGTTTAATTCATTTCTTATCCCGCCATTTCGATTTAAAAAAGACAAAACAAATAAGTAACATTTTATCCATTTTGGTTTAAAAAAGAGTAAAGACAAAACAAGCAATAAATTATATTCATTTCTTATCCTTGTCACGTAGCCATTTTGATTTAAGAAATACAAAACAAACATTAAAGATTTATTTTCGCCATTTTAATTTAAAAAATACAAAACAAACATTAAAGTGTTATTTTAGCTATTTAAAAAAAATACAAAACAAACATTAAAGTATTATTTTAGCCATTTTGATTTAAAAAAAATATGACAAAACAAACATTAAAATGTTATTTTAACCATTTTGATAAATTATATTCATTTCTTATCCTTGTCAAGTAGCCATTTTGATTTAAGAAATACAAAACAAACATTAAAGATTTATTTTCGCCATTTTAATTTAAAAAATACAAAACAAACATTAAAGTGTTATTTTAACCATTTAAAAAAAATACAAAACAAACATTAAAGTGTTATTTTAGCCATTTGAAAAAAAATACAAAACAAACATTAAAGTGTTATTTTAGCCATTTTGATTTTAAAAAATATGACAAAACAAACATTAAAGTGTTATTTTAGCCATTTTGATAAATTATATTCATTTTTTATCCTTGTCACGTAGCCATTTTGATTTATGAAATACAAAACAAACATTAAAGATTTATTTTCGCCATTTTAATTTAAAAAATACAAAACAAACATTAAAGTGTTATTTTAGCCATTTAAAAAAAATACAAAACAAACATTAAAGTGTTATTTTAGTCATTTAAAAAAAATCCAAAACAAACATTAAAGTGTTATTTTAGCCATTTTGATTTTAAAAAAATTATTACAAAACAAACATTAAAGTGTTATTTTAGCCATTTTGATTTAAAAAAAAATATGACAAAACAAACAATAAAGTATATTTTAATAAAATAATTGGCCTTTTTCCCATTTTTCTTTCTTAACCCAAGATCAAGTCGATTTCCACTCCATGTCAAGCCTACCATCACGTCAGTCTAACTAAAACAACATTTTATATTCCTGCTAATATAAACAATTTTAAATTCTTTGTAATTCATGTGGGATTATTCCCATGGAGTCAACTAAAATCACGCCCCACTGGTGTGTATGTTGATATCTAAGGAGATCCAGTTTGTGTTCAAATTTTTATGATACAACCGGTTGAAGCGGAAGTGGTAGAGACCATGAATGCCATTAAGGAGAAAACTAAAAAGGTATTAGATCTCAAGAAAAATAGCAAGGAGTCTAAAGCTACCATAGATGATGTTATTGAAGATTTTGAGAAGACCAAGGATATACTGTCTAAGATGGAAGAAAAGTTAAGATTGAAGCCAGTCAAGCTGGAAAAGGATGGAAGGGTAATTGCCGAAGGACTTAGGGAGAAATTTTTCTGAATAAGTAATATTAGATTCTTTCATCTTAGCAAAGATAACACTTGTTGTTGGTCCTATGAAGGATATTATAGGATTTTTGAGGACCATTTATGCTTTGATTACTCTTGAAGAAGATATTTTATTCCTCATACCTCCAAAATTACTGGGAAAATGGTGGAAGCCTTTGTGTAATCACCAATTTGTTGAAATAAAGCAAGGGAAATTGCTCGAGAAATTGCAAGGTAGGTGCAGATTTAATAATTATGCAGTTATTTTATAACACAAATATTAATTGAAGTTTATAAATGACTGTTGGACAATTGGTATAAAGTTCCCCATTGTGCCTGACATCATGCCTATAAACAATTACAAGGGTTTCCTTAGCATGGCTATATTTTACAAAACAAAGATTCCATGCCCCATTGTGCCTGACATCATGCCTATAAACAATTACAGGGGTTTCCTTAACATGGATAGATTTTGCAAAACTAAGATTCCTTTAGAAATTATTGTTGCATTAGAGCCTATCAAAGTCAATGAAGAAGATGTAAGGGCTTATAGAATTCATCTCGACATTGAAATGTGAAAGAAGATCATAGCTCATGGAATTAAGACTTCACATCTGTATACGCTCAACATGGAGAAGTCAGGGTTGGATATTCCTGTGGAGTTTGACTTGTGGAAGACCATGGATTAGCAGTAAGCTTATATTTTCAATAGACCACAGATCCATATCTCCTGGTAGATTTCAAGGAAGGAGTTGAGCAGTTGGTTTAAGATTTAAATATCATACATACTACATAATCACTAATTGGCTAAATCTAACTCAACATCTTTAGGGTAGATATTCTTAGCCATAAATATTGATGGTGCCAAATTTCTTGTAACAGATCAAAGATTTATTTGTATTCTTATTCCTAATAGCTCGTAACATCTCGAATATGGGAAGGTTCTAGATTTTTAATGATTTATAATGAAATGTGGCAAAGCATTTCAGGATAAAGAATCAACAGTTAAGAATTTGTCCCAGGTTTTAAGTAGCATTCTCAACAAATAATTCTAATTTTGAGTACAAGTGGAAAACTTCAAAGATGCAGTTCACCAGTTCCATATTTCTTTGCAATAAATTAGAGATTGTTTCATTTTTAGTTTATTGATAGGATCCAGTTCCAAAAAAGGATGGTGACAACTAGAAAATTGTAATTTTATAAAATATATCATCTAGAAGGTAGAGAAGGGGGGCGGGTGGGTCTTCTTCTCTCTTTGGGAAAGAGACTGGGTTGATTTTCATGCACAAACCTTGCTTATCTTTTGTATTTTCATAGCTGATAAGTAGAATTGTATTAGAAGCCTGTTAAATTTCAAAGGGATTCCTACTACCAACAATTTTAGATTTGTGAATCTCTTATGTTGTAAATTTCTTGTGTCCACTTAATTTCTTCTTATATTCATGAATGAATTGGAAAAACCTTGTTTCCTGACATTTTGAGAATTGGATGCATGCACACCCAATTTCCAACCATGCTTCTAGTAAATTTGAATCATGGGAAGCAACCATCCTATGTGAAAAGAAAAGAAGGAGATGAGATTACTTATCTATGTGGAAAACAGACAAACCTACAATAGTGCATTTTATCTACAAGTAATGTTGCAATGATTCTAAGAATGTGGATTAATGTTTGCTAGATGTAGATTTTGCTAATACAAACATCTGGCAGTAGAGATACATGTATGAGCATTCTACATTTAAAAAAAACAATCTTAGTTTGATGGAAACTATTGTGATCTTAAGGTTAATTTACATTGTACAACATGAAAATAATGTTTTCAATCCTACATAAATACAATAGCCTACAATATTGTGTCCATAGTATGTTCACTATATCCAAAATCAAACCTGCTCTTAGGATCCACTAAGTATCCATTTCTTGAATAGGAAAATCTAAAACCCAAGAAAAAAACACTTTACTACAGGAAAAATTACTGACAGTTATGGCAAGTATTGATTCAGGATACTTGGAATACTTAGTGAAAACTCACCAACAACTTGAAGAAGATGATGATTAAGTAGTCCGAAAACATTTGCAGACTTCTGACAAAACGTTTCATTGAGATATGGGCATCCCATATTTCACTCAACCAAACTAGAAAAGTCATGTTCTTCATAAAATATGATCATCCCTTTAAATCAAAGTTGCAGATAAGTCTTGGGATTACAAAGCAGGGATAAGGTCCTCATGTATAGTAAATATGAGCAAGAAAGAAACCTGGGAGGAATCTTTCAAAGAATAGGCATGCCATTTTTTTACGAGATGCACACATTGGATGCCTCCATGGGTTTTGAACGATCCTTGTAAATACTATGTACCACCCATGAGAAAAGCCTCATGTAATTTGGTAAAATCATGTTAGATCATTGATTTTTTTTTATATATCTATTTTAATTTATCAAAATCTCATACCATATAAGAATCCAAATCTAAGTTCCAGAAAAATGCTCTGAAAGTTCACTTCTTGTTGAAGCATATTGATATGAAAGTTCAGTATCATGTTCTTAGTGACAATCTTTGCCATATTATATGTACAAAATATTTAAATAAAACAATTATCAACCAAATGAATTGAATTTGTCTTAAAACTTGGAAATTTGAAGTATTAAATTGATCCACAACAAATGATTCTAGCAAGTTAATATTAAAATTTAAAACACAATTCATATTGTTTTGCAAAAAGGCTTTCCCTACTATTTGGGCTCCTCATGTTGAGATGTATCAAAAATAAAATATGAGATGAGAACTCATCAAGATGATATGTAGACCCACTGGGATGATGAGCTAATACACAAGGTTGTGTAGATGACTATACTAATGAATTCACTGGGGAAATTCCACCAAGAAATAACTCCATAGAATCAACCCCACGAAGGAACACTTTCAACTATCATTCATTATTATTTGTTTATTTTTTTCTAATCATGATGTTCATTGGGTAACCAAAAATAACCAACAACGTTGTCTTAGCAGTTAAATATTGTACAATTATAGCTTAGATATGGTGTTTTTTTACATAAGATTTTCTGAGGTTTATAATATGTTCTTCATCTTTTCTCTCTTCCGTTTGTGTTGATGCCTTAAATTAGATTTCTTACAGGTATCAAAGCCAAGTTCTGAGTCATAATATCAAGATTATAAGCTACTGTGTTGCAGTAAATGTGTCAATGGAAAGTTTTCCAGTTTATGGAAATTCGACATGAATATGCTTTTGATAGAGAGAGACCTATGAAGTCACGTAAGAAGTAAGAGAAAGAAGAAGAATATGATGATGATTAATTTGGTAAAATTATGTTATATCAGTAAAATTATGTTGTTATATCTATTCTAATTTATCAAAATCTCATAACGCAGAAGAAGAATCCAAATCTAAGTTCCAGAAAAATATTATGAAAATTAACTTCTTGTTAAAGTATGTTTATATCAAAGTTCAATATCATTTTCTTAGTGACAATATTTTCCATATTATATGTACATAATATTTAAGAAAAACAATTCTCAAGAAAATGGATTGAATTTGTCTTAAAACTTGAAGTATGAAATTGATCCACAACAATGATTCTAGCATGTTAAAATTCAAATTTAAAACACAATTCATTTTTTTTTGCACTAACTTTCCCTATCATTTGGGCTCCTCATGTTGAAATGTATGAAAACTAAAATATGAGATGAGCACTCACCAAGTTGATATGTAGACCCACTGGGATGACAAGCTACTATATAAGGTTGCACAAATAACTATACTGATGACTTCACTAGGGAAATTCCACCAATAAATGACTCCATAGAATCAATACCACCCAGGAACACTTTCTACTATCATTCATTGTTATTTGATTATTTGTTTATAATCATTTTGTTCATTGGGTAACCACAAATAACCAAAAATGGTTTCTTAACACTTAGATATTGTACAATTATAGCTTACATAGGGTGTTTTTATACATAAGATTTTTTGAGGTTTACAGTATGTTCTTCATATGTTATCTCTTCCTTTTGTGTTGATGTCTTCAATTATATTTCTTATGTGTATCAAAGACACATTTTGAGTCATAATATCAAGGTTCTAAGCTAGTGTGTTGTAGTAAATGTGACAGGCCATTGAGAGCCTTGTTGTTGATGTATTTTGGTTGATAGATGGATTGCACTTGGTGCTATTTTGGTTGTATGCACTCTTACTTTCTATATAAATGAGAAACTTTTCATATTTGTGTATAAATGGTTTGGATTCATATGGATGCAAGTAAATATATATGTTTTTTTAAACATTACAATCTCCCCCATAGTGGGTTGTAGAGTGCACCTCTTTGCTCAATCAATGATCTTCAATCCATTCAACAAGAAATTTTGTGGATAAAAAATCAAGAAGTAACAATGGCAAACATATCAAGCAAGAGTGCCCTTATTTTGGAAATGCACTGAATCATTTCTTCTTGTTTCAATTCCATCTCCAAACACCAAAAGTAAACTGAACATGCTCATTACTAAGACAAGTCTTGTAGTTCGTTCGCATCATATGGAGGAGATATAAGAGAATTGTGTTGCTTTTCGAGGCAATAGAATTATAGTGAGTTTGAATGGTCTAGTTTTTATTGAGGACGGCATTAACAGTCTAGACACATCATATGCTAAGGACATCATACTCTGGTAATTTGGTATAAATATGAAGCCCAACAATCAGATACAAACTTTCATAATCCATAATAGTCGGGGGACATCCGCATCTATGAAATAATGGTATTTGATAAAAATATATGAATAACCACAAAACAATATTTGATATAAACTATATGAATAACCACCAAATAGAGAGATTCTCGTACAATGGCCATCTATTTTCATTGTTTCTTTTTC
Organism: Picea glauca; assembly: GCA_000966675.3. NCBI lineage: Eukaryota > Viridiplantae > Streptophyta > Pinopsida > Pinales > Pinaceae > Picea > Picea glauca. Next base: position 143,201 of record JZKD02S0519203.1, on the reverse strand, counting down.
TTTCAATCATCATGACACAATATACCACTTATTAACTGGAAAATATTAAAATAGAAGACATATAATAAGAAATTACAACGGTCATATTCTTTCGTTAAGATTGAACAACCTAATGGAAATAAATACAATAAGGATCGCATTGTATAGTGGCACATTTTCTTCATATTTTCTTACCCTCTCTTCACTACAGAGATAACATTATTTACCACTAAATTAATGCCTGTGAAACTACCTATGACAAGGGGAAACACACTGAGATGAAGGTAAATACCTATCGAGATGAACAAAAACCCTGGCAAGTGTTCATCGCCAGAGCTGTGTGCCTTGTTGCATTGGGAAGTAATCGATTCTGCAAGTGCAATATGTAAAATTTCAAGTTGAATCGCGTTAACCTGCTCAAGAACCTCTGCAATGCTCATGAAGTAGACAAACCTATGGCTATACAATACAAAAGATGCATCATAAAGATCTGACCTGAACCCAATGCACAAGTGGGTAGATCCCATACGGTTTATACCAGATGGGAGGGCCAAATTGCTCTCAAAAATCCCCTTGTTCATTGGAAATCAGGCAAAGGGAAGATTGTAACTTCCTAGTGCCCATACCACAATATACCACAATATTGGGATGAATTAAACCATAAACCCCGATTTTACCACATAAACCCTGATTTTACCACAAAATTGGAACAAATTAAATCATAAACCCATATTTTACCAAATCGAAGGGCGAAGATGCTACCATAAATTCTCGTATCTCTAGAAATTGGGTGAATGGAATATTCCAGCTCCAAATTTTAGGGGCTAAATATAATTTGTTTTCTCTCTTCCTTTTAAAAACATGGGCTAACCCTCTATATGATTTTTATGTTAAAATAAATTAGGGGCTAATGATATAAGTTATAAAAAATCACTCCAATACAAAAGAATTCACCCAACAAAAATTTGGAGGCCCTTTAATTTTGTCCATGAGAAAAATTTCTCCCCTAAAATCATCATTGATGTGGACCACTTCTGATGGTGGTCATTCTAGAATTTTCCTTGTGTTTGCATGAACTGAAAAGGCTTATGATCAGTATGGATGATTGTCTCCTTCCTAAGAATGTAATGCCTCTACTGGTAGTAGGCTTGCAAAATGGAGTACACTTGTTTTTCGTAACTGGGGTATTTACAGACAGTATCTGATAGTGTCTTACTATGATAGACCGCGAGATGTCCATGTTGAGTGAGAAATATGCCCACAACATAGTCTGAAGCATCTGTCTCAATCTCAAAATGTTTTTGTAGGTTGGGTAATGAGAGCACCAAGGTTGAGCACAAGCGCTGCTTCAAATCATCCAATGTTTTTTGTTGCGATTGGCCCCACACAAATTTTACCTTGCCACCACCCCTTGTCACTTGGCTACGGGACTATGAAATGTGGGAAAATCCAAACATGAACCTCCGATAGAAATTGGTAAGGCCTAATAATATTTGAAGCTCAGTGAGTGTGGTTGTGGCTAGCCAGTCATGGATGACCTGGATATTGGTTGGATCAACATGCACCCCATGCTTATCAAGAATGTATCCTAGGTACTAGACCTTATTCATGTGGAAAGAGAATTTTTTCAAATTTACCTATAGCTTGTGTTGTCGCAGAGTGTGAAAAACTTTTTGATTATAATGTTGTGTTATGCCCAACTCTTTTTGAATATGAGGATGTCATCCAAATACACCACCACAAACAAATTGGTGAAAGGCCAAAATATATCATCCATCATCCTCATGAAAGTTGTTGGTGTGTTTTTCAAGCTAAAGGGCATGGCCAACCATTCAAAAATACCTTCATTGGACTTGAAGGAAGTCTTCAATACATCAGTCTTCTTTATTGGGACTTGGTGGTGGTTGTACTTCAAATCAATATCACTAAAGTATTTGGCTCCCTTGTGTTGGTCAAGGAGAACTTCAATTCAGGGAATTGGGTACTGGTTCCTGACTATAATTTTATTTAGGGCCTGGTTGTAACATCCCTGTCCATATACCTATGTCAAATAACACTATCTAATTAGTTGTATCTTTGCTACACCCCTGACCATAGACCAACAGGTAGAGCCATGTCACCAAAAGAAACTTTCATGCTCGGATACCATTCTGTGACAGCCCCATCCTTAATCTATTGGGTTATGCCACACAAAGATACTTGCGGAAACATCATACACATCCATATAAACATAGAAATGACAATTATCATCTACCTATATATAAACATATAGATACAACATATTCTAATAATACACAGAGTAATGTGGAGATAACAGTAAGCCTACACATACAACATATACAGTATATCCAGATATTACTCATCAATTATATCACATGTATAATTACATAGCATGTAAATGAACGTAGAAGTGACACTTATCTTTTAATAAAATAACACCAACCTTGTGAAGACCTCCCACGAACCTCCCATCCATAGACCATGCTGCTCATCACTCTTAGTAGGGGTCACCTTCGAGATGGGACTAAACTCCATCAGGAAAGGGATTCATAAGCTAGGCATGGTTGATAGGGAATTCACCCAGTTCAACAGAAAGGAATTCCTCCAAGGAACCACTTATGCCCACAACTCACAGACTCTCATTTCCCACATGCATGTTCCACAACTCACAGACTCTCATTTCCCACATGCATGTTCCACCCCAAGAGTCTACACCTTCACTGTAACACAGTCCATCGGCTATTACACCTCGCTTTTCAAGGCTTCAACAATAGGCTGGCTCAAGAATTCTCAAAGATCTATAGCTTCTATTGGGCTTCCTCCAAGAGATCTCACTTCCTAAGCACACTCTCTCAACTTGAGAGAGTTTCTCATAGGCCTAATAACCTGCTTCTCCCATCCAGCTCCTAAGTCTAGAGGATAACCACAACAGTAAAATTGGGTATGGGCTTTGGTAATGACATCAAGCCACACTATTCCAATGAAGATGTGGGTAGCAACAACAAATGGCTAAGGTGTGACCTGGCTTAGGCACTATGCAATTATGATGTGCTTCACAGGTAAAAATAGTTAGCTTCATAACACCATGTGCAGGTTTCCCCCAGTTTGCAGAGATAAACCCTCCAAGAAAAGGATGCTGAGTTTGTGCCCCCTCAGTCAGGAATCCCCCCACATTTTCCCTCGAGAATCCCAATGAACTGGCTTTCCCACCTAAAATTGCATGCACCCAGGTTGAAACATGTCTTCCTAAAGCTGCATGAGCTCCACTTAACATTCGTTCCCCTCCCATAGGAACCTAGGACAACATAGGTTATGTCCAAACCTTAGCCTCTAGGAAATAATAATATTATATAATTCCCTTAGAGGTAATCCCTCTATATTATCCCATTTTCCTAGACTCTTAGCCCCTTCCCTTTCCCTACCTAGTGGATCTTAGTCCCCCAAAACTCTTTCTTTGTGGTCAGTCTACACACGATGATGTAATTATATTAATGATGTGAGTATTTACATATACAAAATCAAGCTTAATGGCCTTACAATTTAGGCTCAACGGCCTAATAAACACATAAGCCTTCTAGCTTATTATAACTCGGATCACTAGCCTATCAAACATGTTTACAATTCATAATTACAATTGGGGTTCTACCTAGTGATATTACAATCCCCTCCCATTATTTTTGTGATGTCCTCAATGCAACTTGTTTATACATATACAATTCAAAAATTCTTCAAAAATATCCAAGATTTAGGTATTGAAAGCCTATTATCCACGTGATGCTCTACTTTCAAGCACCAATTTTGGTGTTCATACTGCAGCTGAAATTCAATTGATTCATTCCATAGAGATGATTTAGGAAATAATTCAACTTATTGTTCCTTATTACATGCTTCAATCAAACCTCATTGAAATCATCGATTTTTTGTAGATCCACGACATTCCACCCATCTTTAGATATCACTGTTGATAAACTCTCAGCAGGGGCTATGAATCCACAGACATTAACACTTTTCTCATACACCTATTCATTCAAAAGAAACATTAGTACATACATGCAATATATATATATATATATATATATATATATATATATATATATATACAGGCAATTCTAATACCATTGTAACATGTATACAAAATGCACAACATACAATGAATAAAGAACTGATACTTAACTTTTGATTGAGAAGACCTTCCACCCATGAGCAACGATATGAATCCATCAGGGAAATAGATTCCCAATATATCCATGGTCTACAATCCATATCAACATGGTCTACGAAAAGGTACCAAACCTCAACAACACTCCAACCAATGATTTCTCATTCCCCACATGCTTGCACAACCCAAGGTAGCATGCACCTTCCTTCCACGGCTCTAGCATAGGTCGAATAGGAAGTCTCAGAGCATCATGGCTCCAAGAGTTCGGACTGCCCTCAAAGGTCTCCAGGTACCCTCCAGGCCTCATAATGGGGAACCTATCCCCACACTTCTCCCTCCAAGGATCCAACCTTCTCCAAGGAAACCCAAGGAGAAGTGTACACACACCCAGATCCATCGGGGATCCATAGGGTAAGATCTGTTGTCTCCAATTAGCGTCTTCCCCGAGCCACTCTTTGTAGTCAAAATTACAACTTTAATCAATATCATCTCATCTGCATCACCCACATGCAGTTATCATGAGAGAACATAAAATAATTCATTTAGAAACTCAAACTTAGTTCAAAAGGGAATTAAAATTTTCCCCAAAACATGAGATTCTATTTCATAATTATTCTTGTTTGTTGCCATATTAGGAGTGCATCATTCCTTGTGGTTTTCCACAAGAACCAAACTGCATACCATTTTTCTTGCAATGCTTCCTCTTGCATACAACCAACAATTGTTAGTATTTCCTATACATCATAATTCAATTGTAATATGTACAAAACCATATACAATGATCTTAGAATTTCCTGCACCTAGCAATTCAATCATAATTACCAAACAATTTAATAAAATAGAATGACTACTCATTATATGCATATACATGTTCATAATTAATATTTGTAAGTTCATTACTTTTTTTTTTTTTAACAGAAAATTTTTCTGTAGTCAATGCTTACATGACTACTTGACTTGCAACTTTTCTATTGAAATATCTAACAACTCCTGAAATGTCCTTAACTTCATGATTTAACATCATTATAGTTGTTAGTAACAATTATTTCCATGCAATAATATATATGCATGTACTTACAAAACACATTCAAGAAATGCATTCAAGTATACAATTATATCACTTACTATGCATGAGTGCAATTCTCAATGCATATTTATTCAATGCATCTTGCATTGAATTACATAATTCTCTTTATCTTAGTCATGTATTTCACCATCCATAAGTTGGAATTCTGGCCAATGTCTTGACACATTCCCCACACACTTCCTATTGTTTTCCCAATTAATTGGATGCCTTCCTTTTCGACCCGAACACTACACCAAGAATATAATTATGTGGTGTTCATTAGTGTTAGAAAAAAGGTTGCAGTCCAAGTTTTATTTGAAGGTAGGAATATTTTAGTACCTGTGTGGTTCATAACCTTCCCATATCCATAATTTTCCATATCCAACCATGTCCTGGTCTCATACATGACTAGCTTTACTTGCATTCATTCCTATAACAAGTTCTTATATTTTATTTCTTTGGTTATTACCTCATAACCAAATTAACATGGCATTCTATTATGTCAGTGTGCACATTCAAAAGTTAAAAAGATTTGATAACTATGATAGGCCTCTAAGCTTTACCACATATGGTGGTATCTTATTCATGTTAATACATTCAAATAATATTATCATGTGTATCATAAAATTAATTTGGGAAAAATTCTTATCTAAATTTTGCTTTGGCAATTATGTAATACTTACCTGCATAGCTTCCATTAAACGAATTTGATGTTACCTGATTATCTGATGATAGTAGAAGATTTCATGCTTCTTTTATTAGACTTATAACCAACACTTTAGCTTTTTTTTGCTTCCTTCCATATTCAACAACATCATCAACAACAATTTGCAAACACGGAAACTTTTTTTTTTAGCTGTCCCAACAAGCCATAAAATTCTTGCTGCCAGAGAAATTGCAGCAATTTATTTCTCCCTATAAAACATTTCCTTGTTGATCCCAGAAGTCTTTAATTCTTCCTGGATTCCTGAATCTTTTTGTGCTCTCATTGTAGTCACTGTACATGATTATTTATGTCTTGAGCACTTTCTATCCAATCACCTTTGGCTTCCCTTTTCATTTCCAACCAAATCACTTTTGGCGTCCTTTGCATTTACAACCAATACCCAGCTGATATTAACCTTTAACTTTCATTTATTCCCTGGATCCTACTATCCTAACTCATATTTGGATGAATTATAATTCCAAACATGTTGTCTTATAGAATTTGGATCTTCAATATCCAATTACTCTTCGAAACTAAACTCCTTTAGCCCTTTCCTGACTGAATACTTTAGTACTTGAGGTTTTATTGTACTCTTCCCTTCTCTTTTCCAACTAGCCTCAAACTTGACTTTCCTAGCCAATCTCTAGCATACTGTAAGGATGTACATATGACTCCTTTGCTATCTGCATGGATTTAACTAAAAGTAAGTATTTTACCTTACCATCATAGCCTCAAGTGATACCTACAACCACTTGGTTGCCATTCATGTCTCTATGTCACTTAAGATGGATTCTTGTCAAGCACCATCTCCTCTGTATTGAAACCCGTGCATAGAACCATTTTCTTCTTCCTAGTTACTTTTTATTTTCTCTTTAGAAATCATTTCAGTTTCAAATTATTCTTGACTTGATATCCAGAATTCTTCTTCCATTATCTTAGGATTTTCATGGAATTGAATCCATCCAAGATTCCTTCCTTGTGTACCTTGCATACTTGCAACCACATATTATGCTGATATTAATTTTCAGCATTCCATTATTATTTGGATTCCTCTGATCCAGCTTTTGCATGAACGAATTATATTTCCAATCATGTTCTCTGAGTAACCTTGGTTAGCTAGCACCAACTTATTTCTTGAAGCAATTTGATTTAGCCTTCTAAAATTCATATTCAACTTCTTTCATGCCATATTTGATGACCTTGATGCCATGCTTCCACTGTGTATTCTGATAGAAATAATGTAGGTGCAATCTCCAATTGCGGGATTGATCCTTGGAGATGTCACATCTTATCTCAAAATTATTTCATATTCCATAAAACCTTCCTTCCTTATTCCCATTATTTTCATCTCCATATGAACTTATGGTTCATGCATTATTGTGTATCGGAGATCGTTGAATACCTGGAATCCTCTTTCCAAGACCTTTCCAATGATTGCCTCCTTCCTCAATTCAGAATCCTGAGCAGAAAGGTATAATTGTTTTCACAATGGTGCTTTATAGTGTTTGAGTTACTTCACACACACCTAGGATTTATTTTTCCTAAGGTTTTTTGTTGTTTATTAGTCATTATCCAGTCTCCTATATTTTAGAGGAGAATATTCCACCTGGAGAATATTCTCTTTCAGTTGACACTTCAGTTTGACTAGTTTAGTTGAGTTTAGATGTTGCATTGGTTTTGTCACCATGAAACATTGGGATCATCACCAAATAATGCACACTTTCCTTGGTATCATCACCAGAATGGTGCATTACCCTTGATTCCTTGATTTAACTCCTCAAGTTACTCTTTGTTCACTCAATTAACTAAAAACTAGTTGACTAGTTAAACTCAGCTAGGCGGCAGTTCACTCCCGTAACTGCCTGAAAGACTAGAATAGGTGGCAGTTTACTCCCATAAATGTTGGTGTGTGTCCAGATCACTCTAGACCACCACTATGGTGCATTGGTTCTCCTCCAGTATGCAATCATTGAGTTATACATAGTATATCATGTGTAAATTATTCATTATTCATAATGGTTAATGAGAATTCTTCCATTCTTTCTCTCCTTCTTCTTCTTTCTCAATTTATCTCTGAAAATTTGTGTAGTATTTTATATCTAGATCTATTCTGTGTAATTTCAACACATTTACATGGTATTAGAGCCAATAGACTTCTAAGCAAAAGCTACACCAAAATATTTTGCAGGTACAAAAGATTGAAGACAACGGAAAGATGGATTTCCAAAAATAATTCATTCTTACACCTTACAACTATTTTGCATGGAAGGAGAAAATACCCATACATATCCAAATAAAAGGGTTGTACATGTTAAACTTGAATAAAATACAGAATCGACATCATCCATAAAAAAATCCAAGTACATGAATTTCATGGATGAGGCACTCAGAACAATTTGTAGTCTTATTTCTCCCTATCTCCTTTTTCACATATCTTCTTGTAAGACTCTCAATGAAGCTTGGACCACCTTGGAAGGGATTTTTGGAAAATAGGATGAGATGAGGGGACACATGATGCAGGTGGATATTCTCACATTAGATCCAAAAATATTCAACAATATCCAATATTTCTTTACAAAATTCAAGGATTTACTATCACAAATCAAAGCTTGCAAGGTTGATAAATCGAAGGAGGAGAAACAAATGGTTCTTACCATTCTCTCCAAGCTTGGTCCTTAGTTCTCTATATTCATATCCACATTCCATTCTGTCTGATTCTCCTCATTGGTGATTCAGCCTATACTAGGAGGACTCGATCTAATTTCGATGAGCCTCTTGTTTCACTCATCGCCACTAAACCATTTCCCTCCAAGCATATTTTCTTGGTTCGGTCTTCAGATCCATAGTCTTATGGCAAGGCTGGTAGAAATCCCTTTTGGGAATCCGCCATGCAAGAGGAGTACAACTCCCTCATCGAGAACCATATTTTGGATTTGGTTCCCCTTCATTCTGGGAGGAAAATTGTCAGATGTAGATGGGTCTATAGGACCAAGAGTGCATCGGATGGACAGATCAATAGATACAAAGATAGGCTTGTCACTAAAGGATTTCACCAAGTTCATGGTATTGACTATGATGACACCTTCACTCCAGTAGAGAATATGGATTCCATACGATTGGCACTTTCCACTGCGGCAGCCAAGGGATGGGAATTCCATCATATGGACATGAAGAATGCATTTCTTCACATTGATTTCTTTGAGGAGATCTACATGGAGCAGTCCCAGGGATTTATGAAGGACTCATCTTTGTTCTTTCAACTGAAGAAGTCCCTTTATGGCCTCAACCAGGCTCTGAGGGCATGGCATGCCAAGATGTATTCCTACCTATTGTCATAGAAATTTGTACATTGTAAATCAGACTCGAATGTCTACATGCTCAGGACGGTGGATTCACTTCTAATCTTAGTTTTGTACGTTGATGATTTGTTGACTACCGGTTGCTCGACTTCAGTGATTGCTACAGTTAAGAGGATTCTACATGATAGGTTTTTGATGAAGGACATTGGTCCGATACACTTCTTCCTTGGACTCGAGATCAGTCAGGATGCATCAGGCATCAAACTATATCAGGCCAAGTATGCACAAGATCTCCTTGAGATATTTCACATGACAAACTGAAAGTCTACTGCCACTCCTTTCCTATCAGCAGTCAAACTTGAGGATGGCTGGGATACTCCACTAATTGATAGCACATTGTACATATAGAATTTGGGGATCTTGTTGTATCTCACACACTCTAGACCAGAAATATCATATGCAGTTGGCGTAGTTTCTAGGTTCATGTAGGAGCCGCATGAGATACATTGGAACGCTGCAAAGCGTATCGTTCGATACATGCAGGGAACCATCACCTTTGGGATTCATTATGTAGTAGAATCTACATTATATCTCATCGGGTTTACTGATTCTGACTGGGCTGGCGATACCATTGATTGCAAGTCCACATCTGGTTACACACTGAGTCTTGGTTCTGGGCCTATCTGTTGGTCGAGCAATAAGCAAGCTACCATTTCTCTATCTTCAGCCAAGGTAGAGTACAAAGGGTTAGTTAACATACCCATCCAATCTATGTGGCTACAAAATTTTCTCACTGAGTTGGGCATCCAGTTTCATTGGTCGATCGTCATTTGGTGTGACAACTAGAGCACTCTAAAGTTATGTAGAGATCGATTAAGAGGAAACGGATGAAGCACATAGAGATCCACATACACTACATCCAAGACTTAGTACATGAGGGGATCATCAACTTACATTTTTGTCCTTCATCAAAACAGACAACATACATCTTCACCAAGACCTTCAGTGAGAAGAAGTTCCATTCTCTGCGAAGTCATCTTGGAGTGAAGGATAGATTTTCCTAGAAATTGTAGTTCTTCTTTTTACATACATTGTACCTTGTGGAGGGGGGGGGGTGGGTTTCCCATGATGTTTTCCCTCTTTCCCAACTTTATTTCAATGTATATTTTGTATTTTGGTACCTAACATGGCCTCGTTCTCGGGACCCATTATTTATCTTCAACATAGTGATGTTCAGGGGGTGTGTTGGAGTTACTTCACACACACCTAGGATTTCTTTTTCCTAAGGTTTTTTCTTGTTTATTAGTCTTAATTAGTCATTATCCATTCTCCTATATTTTAGGGGAGAATATTCTCTTTCAATTGACACTTTAGTTTGACTAGTTAAGTTGAGTTTAGATGTTCCATTGGTTTTGTCACCATGCAACATTGGGATCATCGCCAGCTAATGCACACTTTCCTTGGGATCATCACCAGACTGGTGCATTACCCTTGGTTTCCTGAGTTAACTCCTCACTACTCTTTGTTCAATTATTTAACTAAAGACTAGTTGACTAGTTAAACTCATCTAGGTGGTAGTTCACTACCGTAACTGCCTAAGAGACTAGACTAGGTGGTAGTTCACTTCCGTAACTATTGGTGTGTGTCCATATCACTCTAGACCACCACTATGGTGCATTGGTTCTCCTCCAGTGTGCACTCATTGATTTATATGGAGTATATCATGTGTAAATTATTCATTATTCATAATGGTTAATGAGAATTCTTCCATTCTTTCTCTACTTATTCTTCTTTCTCAATTTCTCTCTGCAAATGTGTGTAGTATTTTCTAGCTAGATCTATTATCTGCAAGTTCAACACATTTACATATGGAAGGCACTCTTTGTATAACTGTTTTTATTTCAAAGAGTTGAATTGGCTCTTGGATCCTTGTTGGATCCCCTCTTCAGGTTTACATACCTTCTTTACTTCTTTCAATGCAGGTTTGTTCAATCATGGACCCCACGGGCTCTATCTCTAATCCCTTATCTGTTCTTAAAAATAATTTATGGGCACTAGCCCTCTTTCTTTTTCCCCCAATCTCATGTGACCATAGGCTGTGACAAAGCACTAGTTTGATAGGCGCTTATTTGGAACTTCAGGACCTTGGGGCTCTAGAAATTCGGGCTTCGGGGGTTCTTGCAACCCAAACCTCTAATTATCCGGAGCATCAAATTTGGAGAACTCGGGAAGAATGGTGGATCGATGGTCCACGGATTCCTAGCACCCAACGACTGAGATCTATTACGAAACTCCATCTCCAAAAGTTTTCGAAGCATTGCTCTACAGGTCCGTCAGAATGTCGGACTGATGAACTTGTAAACAACAAATCAACGGACTATGCCTTCTCACTAACCAATGAAAACGATCAACTTCGGGACTCTGGGCTTTGCGATTTTCGGACTATCCATACTCTCAAACCTTCCAGAATACCAAGTCTCTAGACTACTGCATTTGTTTCCACGCACCCTCTCTTGATCAACGGTCGATATGGACTTCGACCTTTGGGAGTCCCTGACCTTAACTATATATGCCTTGAATCCTCTAAAGTACAAAGTCTCTGGAATACGATATCTACCACCATGTGTCCCTCCTCGATCAACGGTGAGGATTTAATCCACTCTTTGGAGCTTTGGGAGTCTTCAAACTTTAATAATCCTTGACCAAGTTCAGCTTCTTTGTGCAATCCATCAGGGGCCCCAATGGGCATACTTGAGGGAAGTGCCACATGGCGGAATACTAGAAGTGGACATGTGGCCCAATAAGGTGGGTGACACATGTCACGTTCTAACTGGCATAATCAATCTTTGAAGGGTACATAACTCGCTGACACATGGCACATATCTTGTGTGTCCATGTCATCTCAGGTGATGTCAGCAAGTCATGTCACTTCGAGACTTGGGGAGTTCTGGGACTTTGGAACTTCGGAACTTCGGAACTCCAGGACTTCGAAATATTTTCACACTAGCACACTCCAATTCTTCTGAACGTCAAACTCCGAATAAGTTGATCTTCTGACATGCATTTATTTCTACAAATGGTCTGGATTAACTCCAGACTTTGAAACTTCAGGTGTTTTCTCTCTATTCACACCTTGTTTCTCTCGAAGTGTCAAATTGTCAAATACATTGATCTGTCGACACATGTTTCTTTTGAAAAATGGTCTAGATGGAATCCAAACTTCGGGACTTCGATACTTTTCACTCTATCACACCTTGATACTCCCGAATGCCAAATTCCTGAACAAGCCAACCTGTCGACCCATGTATCTTCTGATGAATGGTCTAGATTAACTCCAGACTTTGGGACTTTAGGATTTTTCACTCCAGCACACTCCATTTCTCTTGAAGTGTTGAACTATCGAATACCTTGATCTGTCAAAACATGTCTCTTTTGACGAATGGTCTGGATGGACTTTGGACTTCGGGACTTCAGGATTTTGTGCCTTAGCATACCCTATTTCTCCCAAATGGAAAACTATTGAATTTCGAATGGATGTGAGATCTACATCTCACCATCAATTATGCTCAAATATAACAAATGATATTTTCTCTTCATCACGGTGCCTTACCTCTTGCTCTTGGCCCGATCTAGCGGCTTTGATCTATTTTCGGCCAATTTAACGGTCACGTACTTTTCCCTGGATCTATGACATAGATCCATTCTGAGACTTCGAAACTTCAATATTTGACCCCTTTTTTCTATATAACACGTAAACTTCACCGAAGTCACAAAGTCCGAAGGAATTGGAGGTTAACTCTCATGCACATTTTTCCAGATATGATGGCTGGAAAACATTGGCCTTTCCCGTGCGCAGATCTTACGACCATAATTCAAACCTTGTGGTTCCAAACCCACGGTTACTGCAGTCTCATTTCTCTGTTGTCTTTCTTGAACTGCTATACCTCTTGAGCTTCCAAACACGGCCAAGGTGTGCTCTTGGCACTTTGGGATGCTCCAAAATTCAAATTTTATCCCACTTGACAATAATTTTCTTTGATCTTTTGATTCCATAACCACTTATACGTCCCAATTCAGGCTCAATGTTGAAAACTGGGATTTGAACTTCAATTTTGTCCATTTTGACAATAATTCCTTTCTGAAAATTTTTCTTCAACTTCCACTTTCATGCCCCATCCAGGCTTAGTGTTGAAACCGAGCTCTAATACCATTTTGTAACGTCCTCATATATCAACCTTTGTCGGAGAATTCTATCTAATAAACTGTATCTTTGCTACATCCCCGACCATAGACCAACAGGCCAGGCCATGCCACCAAAAGAAACTTTCATGCTCAGATACCATTCTATGACAACCCCAACCTTAATATACTAGTCTATGCCACATAGAGATACTTGCGGAAACATCATACAAATCCATATAAACATAGAAATGACAATTATCATCTACCTATATATAAACCTATGCAGACCACATATTCTAATAATACACAGATTAATGCAGAGATAACAGTAAGCCTACACATACAACATATACAATATATCCAGGAATTACTCATCAATTATATCACATGTACAATTACACAACATGTAAATGAACGTAGAAGTGGCACTTATCTTTTAATAGAAGACCACCAACTGTGTGCAAACCTCCCATGAAACTCCCATCCATAGACCACACTGTTCATCACTCTCAGCAGGGGTCACCCCTAAGCTAGGGATAAACTCTGCTAGGAAAGGGATTCCTAGGCTAGGTAAGGTTGACAGGGAAGTCACGTAGTTCAACGGGAAGGAATTCCTCCAAGGAGCCACTTATGCCCACAGTTCACAAGCTGTCATTCCCCACATGCATGTTCCACCCCAGGAATGTACACTTTCATTGTCACACAATCCATCGGCTACTACACCTCCCTTTTCAAGGCTTTAGCAACAGGATGGATTAGGAATTCTCAAATCTCTGTAGCTTCTACTAGACTTCTTCCATGAGAGCTCATTTCCTCAGCACACTCTCTAGCCTAGAGAGAGTTGCTCACAGGCTCGACAACCTGCTTATTCTATCCAGATCATAAGTCCATAGGGTAAACACAACAACAAAATTAGGCATGGGCTCTTGTAATGACATCAAGCCACACCATTCCAGAGAAGAGATGGGTAGAAAAAACAAATTTCTAAGGTGTGACCCAACTTAGGCACTACGCAGTCATTTTGTGCTTCACAGGAAAAAATAGTTAGCTTCATAAAACCCTGTGTAGGATTCCCCCAGGTTGCAGAGATAAACCCTCCAGGAAAAGGATGGTTGTGTGAAGGATCTCTCTGTCTAAGTGCGTCCCCACCCCCTATTTGGTAATCCACCCACCTTTTCCCCCAAGAATGCCAACGAACTGACTTTCCCACCTAAAACTGCATGTTCCCAGGTTGACACATGTCTTCCTGAAGTTGCATGAGCTCCACTTAACATTCGTTCCCCTCCCATAGAAACCTAGTACAACATAGGTTATGTCCAAACCTTAGCCTCTAGAAAATAATAATATAATATAATTCCCTTAGAGGTAATCCCTCCAGCTTAGCCCCTTTTCCTAGACTCTTAGCCCCTTCCCTTTCCCTACCTAGTGGATCTTAGTCCCCCATAACTCTTTCTTTGTGGTCAGTCTACACGCAGCGATGTAATTATATTAATGATGCAAGTATTTACATATACAAAATCAGGCTTAATGGAATTATCATCTAATTTCTCTGGCCTAATAAACACATAAGCCTTCTAACTTATTATAACTCGACTCACCAGCCTATCAAACATGCTTAAAATTCATAATTACAACTGAGGTTCTACCTGGGGATATTACAATGGTAGTCAATGCAGAGATGCAAGATCCCATATTTCTTCTTCACGAGCACTATTGGGCTTCCACAAGGTGATGATATTGGTTAGATGTGCCCCTTTTCGAGCATCTCTTGGATATGGCACTTTATTTCCTCATTTTCTAATAGAGAGCGTTGATAGATTGGCCCATCAGATAGTGGTGCACCGGGGGTCAGATCGATTGAGTGCTTGACCTAAAAGTGTAGAGGTACCCTAATGGGTGAGAAGAAGATGTCTTTGTGTTCTTCCACAACCTTATCCACATTCTTCTACTCCATGGAGAGACCTATCACAGAGGCTGTGGATTTGGCTACAACCTTCCACTCACTGAGCACAAATCATGAAGAAGACAATATTCCTAGTCTGAGAGATGACCTTCCTCCCTTTCTTGGAAATATGAAGGAAATAAACGTAGGTAGGACTACCTTGGGTATCATGTAGAATTTCCTGTCAAAAGTAATAATAACACTATAAGGCCTAGACTCAAATATATCATGAATTTTCCATAAATAAGGTTGGCCAAAAAGAACATCAAAAACTTCAAGGGGAGTGAAATCACACAATACCTCATATTTTAAGGGCTTGATGTCGTAGGGCAGGCATCATTGTTGGTTGATGCAAAGGTCACTCCCTTGGCAGAACCATCTGATGGTGTACAGTTGTGGGTGTGGTGTTATCGGCAGAGTCAACTGCTTGATGACCTCTACTAGGATGAAGTTCTTCTGGCTACCACTACCAAAGATGAAGTGCAACAGAGTACCATTCACCCACATTTGTTAATGAAATATGTTCTCATCTTCCTCTAGTTCATCAAGTTCATCAGACTAGACCTTGGTGGTATAAATAGTTGCATTGGGTTCTTCACCAATGATTTGTCACCCTTTTTTTGGTTTTGAATCAGAGTTGGAGCCCTCATTTGATTTGGAGGCTTTCACCTTGGCTACCAATGAATTCTTTGAGTGAAATTCAATGGTGCTATGCTAGGGGCTCTTATGGAACTCGCACCACTTCCTAATGTCTTTCTTTGTCTTCCCATTGTCATTATTTATTTTTTATTTAGACTAGTTGTCCTGAGGTTGTCCATCCTTTCTCTGCCCTTTTTTCTATGGGTTGAGGCCATATTTTCCCTGCTTTTGTTGTGAGGGGATCACAAACCCAAGCTATCGAGTATTTTGTTTAATATTATTCTAGATTTTGAAAGAATATCGATAGGCTGCACCTAAGGAAGATATGTCCAGAAACTCCATCAATGTTTGGATTTATCTATGCATACCGTTGTGGCACTTGAGCACCATATGTCACTCAGAGTATTTGATACACAACTTGGTGTGTAAGGTATGGAATACATTCGTGAAATCTCGAAACTATTTGGTCCCTTTCCTGTCGCAGTGTGGTCCATCTTGTACATAATTCGTCATAATTTCCAACAAGGTAGTATTTTTCCTTAATAACATCCTTGAAAGAACCCCAAGGAGGTACAACTATAAATAATGTAGATCCCTTTGTTTCCTTTATCTCACAGAAAGTCTCCCACCGATATTTGACACTGGGGTTGACCTTAAGGAGTGAAAATGTAATCTTTTCTCTATCGAAAAGGTTATGGATAGAAAAATACCATTCTAGAAGGTTTAACAAGTTGTCTACAACATCCACATCTATTTGAACTTCAAATATAGGAATATAAAATTTATTTGTACCTTGAAGGGGGTGGGACCTCCGCTAAAGGAAGATGTGTCTCCTGTTGGGAGGCATCAAAGGATTTATGCAAATTTATCCATCATATCCTTCCTCTGTCACATGAGGGATTCCTCGATAAACAATTTAAATGGATCTCCTACCCCATCATCTCTCTTTTCTTCCCCTATGGGCATTCATTGGGTTTAGCGAGGCCGATATTGCAAAGGATCAACTGGTTCAAGTCCCAACAACTTATACCCTGACCTCATTGGGGACATGCATATAGAAACAAATGAAGAGAAAATTTCTTTGATATCATTGATATTAAATTATGAGCATAAAAACATGAAAAACATATATGTAAAATTAACACGGATATACATAGAAAAATAACAGAGATATAGTGAAACTTAACTTCTATTCAATAAAGAAATATATTGAAACTGTAAAATTCAAAATGAAAAAATCTTGTTCGAATGGTGGTAGATAATATCTGAGAAGAGATGTGTTGGATACACACATTATTTTGATCCCATTATAATGAGGCCTCCAAGACTTTTTATAATCAATAAGTAATAAAAAAACTCTAGACATAAAAAACCCTAACCTTAGGAGATGAAGCACCAAAAGTCATGTGGGCCCCAATGGGGTAAGTTGGTACATCAATGACCTAGATTTAGGAGTAGAATGAACTGATTAACAAAATGAATATAGTAAACACAGATATAGGAAGAATAACACAAATATCTAGTGAAGAGTATCTTCTATTAAATAATGAATGCGGTGAAATTGTAAAATTGCAGAACTAAAACTTGCTCGAATGGTGGTAGTTATCTCTGAGAAATGATGTGGCTGCTAAATGCATCCGTCTGAGCATAATGGAATAAAATGAGGCTCCAGAGGCCATTTTCATATCACTCATGAATGCCAAAACCCTATACATCCAAAAACCTAACCATAGAAGGTGAAACACCAAAATTCATGTGGGCCCTATGGGCAATTTGGTGTAGTTTGGTACCTCAACTTCCTAGGGTCATTACTTTTGCATACGACCTCCGTTTTAGGTGCATGATAGCATGTTGGAAAGGTATTTCAGAGAAATACACATTCCACTATTAGAATCTAACTTCGTCTATAGAATGACTGTGGCGAGTCAAAAAAAAAAACATTTAGGGGCCCAAAACATCCCTGAAAGTACAAAAAGTTGTGTTGACATGAAAACATACAAAATAAGCTAGTTGGATTAGACGAGAGGCCACCCGTATCCACCTGGAGAATGTGTGTGGATTTAGACAGCCTCAAAAGTGTAGAATTCACAATTATAAAGAAGTACACAAAGACGTGTTGAATAAAAAATAGACATGAGGAGCCAGTTGGAATAGGTGGGTGGCCACCAATATCCACCTAGATCAATCCTCCCCCCTTAGAAAAAAATGGTCTCCATTGCATTGATTTCCCCCATCAAGTGAGGAAACTTCTGCTAGGTTTGTCTCCGAGTGAGCCACCTACCTTGGTGTAGGAGTTTCCTTGCCTTGACAACCCAATAAAGATGGATCCATTGTTGGTGAGTGCCCTTGACCTGTGTGTCATCTATCTGATCGGTGGAGGCTTGTTCCATGTAGTGAGGGTTGATATCTATTGTTGTCAGTTGTTTGACAATATTAGAGGTGTCCAATAATGGAGTAAAATATGGCCGAAGGAGGTCCACATTGAATACTTGATGCATACCAAGGAAGAGTGGAGTTTCATGCTCAAAATAATTTCTAACCACCGCCTTGGTGATAGTGTAAGGCCCATAATGAAGTGGGAGAAGATTTCGATGGGGCCCGATGAGACGCTCCTTCTGCAAATGTAACCAAACTTTGTCGCCCACCTAAAAATAGTGTGGTACCCTGTGTTTATCATGGAACTTCATTTCTATAGAATCTCCTGGACCTGTTAGTGGATGTGTTGAATCTTCTCAATGAACCTGGTGGCTTTGTCAATCACAGACTTATCAGGGGAAGAGTCTCTCTGTGCGGTGGCAAGAGGAAGTGTAACAATAATGGGTCCCAAGGTTTAGAATCCCAAACCCACCTAAAATAGGCTATGTCCAATGGAACTATGGAGAGCCTTATTGTAACTATGTTGGACATATGGGAGACTCTTGTCCCATGTATAGGGATGCTTAGAAGTGTACATGCATAGGATGTGCACAATCCTCCGATTGATGACCTCGGTTTGGACATTGGTTTGGGGGTGGAAAGAAGTGTATTTTGTGAGCTTCGTGTCCAATAGAGACCAGAGAATCAACCAAAAGGTGTTGAGGAACTTGTTGTCTCAGTTAGATATTATGGTCTGTGGGATCCCAAAGTGAACCCAAACTCGTTTGAAGAATAGCTTGGCAGTCTCTTCCACTGTGACATTCTTCTTATAGGTGGTGAGGATGGACATCTTTGAAAACCGATCAACGAACACAAACACACAGTCATTTTTGTGCTTGGTGGATGACAAATAAGACATATAATCCATGGAGATGAATTCCCATGGATTCTCGGGAATAGGAAGAGGGGTGTATAATCCTTTCTTCTTGATGGATGGCTTGACAATGGCACAGGTAGTGAAAGATCTAATATACTTGTTGACATCCTGTCGAAGTTTTTGCAAATAAAAATGTTTATGAAGAATGACCACAGTTTTCTCTATGAAAAAATGTCCTACCACTCAACTGTAGTGGGCTTCCCAAATCATCTTTTCATGCTCGTTGGTAGGAACACATAGATTTCCAAGGTGGCATAAGATTCCATCCTGAATGTGAAAATCAGTGACAGTGGTGCCTCCAAGAGCTGATATGTGGTGATGAATTCTGGATCTTTCTGGTAACGTTGGGGCCATTCTGTTGTTTCATGTCCACAAGAATAGAGCACAGTGGTGAGTGCAGCCACAAGAGGTCGACTGAGGTAATCAGTGACACGATTGGAGATACATGTCTTATACTTTATGTGTAGATGGAACTGTTGCATGTAGGTGGACCCATTCTGATGGTGGTCATTTTTTAATTTCCCCTATGTCTCTATGAACTACAGAGGCTTGCGATCAATGTTTATGATTGTCTCTATCCCCATAATGTAATGTTTCCATTGACGATAGACTTGTACAATATAATACATTTCCTTGTCATAGGTGGGGTATTTCCGGACAATATCAGAGAGTGTCTCACTATGGTATGCCACTGGATGCCCATTCTAAGTGAGGACTATGCCCACATCATAGTCAAATGCATCAGTATCAATCTCGAATGGTTGTTCCATATCAGGAAAGGAGAGTATTGGAGCTAAGCAAAAATGATTTTTCAAATCTTCAAATGCTCTTTGTTGCTCCTTCCCCCACACAAACTTTGTCCATTAGGTAGAGGTGCGCTCAGGGTCATATCAATGGGATGCCTAACTTGATAGTGTGTCAGTACACATGTAGGTGAGATGAAGATGTCTTTGTATTCTTCCACGATCCTGTCCACTTGATTCTGCTACAAAGAGAGGCATTGTGTAGAGGCCACGAATGTGGCAATGAACTTCTTCTTACTGTGAGCATGGATAAAAAAGAAGAAGAACTTCCCGGTCTGTGAAATGACCTTGCTGCATTGCTTAACAGAGATTATAGAAATAGAAGTAGGCAGTGCCACCTCTGGGATCCTGTACAATTTTCTACACAAAGTAATAATAACATTGCATGGTCTAGACTCATACACATCATGATGCTTCCACAAATATGGTTGTCCTAAAAGAACATCACAAACTTCAAGGGGAGAAATATCACACAGTACCTCATATTTGAAAGGTTTCATGTCATAGGGAAGACGACACTCTTGGTTGACAAATAAATCTTTTCCTTGACGAAGCCAACCGATGGTGTAGGGTTATTGGTGCAGTGTCTTTTGAAGGTTCAGGCACTTGATGACCAATGATGAAATCAGGTTCTTCTGACTACCGCTATCAACAATGAAATGAATCGGAGCCCCCTTGACCCACATCTATGAGTGAAAGAGGCATTCCCCTTCCTCTGGTTCTTCTAGTTCACTTGGTTGGACTTTGGTGGTAGAGACTGTGGCATTGGGTTCAACATCGATAATCCACTTCCCTCCTTCAGGATTTGACTCAGAATCATAATCAACCTCTGACTCGGAAGCCTTCAGCTCATCCACGAGGGACTTCCTGAAGTGACATTCGTCAGTGTTGTGCCAAGGAATTTTATGGTACTCACACCATTGGAAAGGTCTATCTAAGGACTATGGCAAGCCCAAACAACATTGTTAAGGGCCTCAAAATGGCCCCAAAAGTTTAGAGCCTGAAAAGATAGAAACAACTGCCAAGATGAAAACTGTGTGTGAGCCAGTTGGAAGAGTTGGGTGGCCATCGATATCCACCTGGATAAATGTAGACTTCTTCTCTTCATCTTTCTCCACTGTATTTTTCTTCTTACTCTTCCCTTTTCCCTTCGACTGCTACTTGAATTCATATGGTTCATCTAACTCATCCTCAACATATTTTTCTTCGTTGGATTCAATATGAGTATCTTGAACTGATACTTCATCAATATTACTAGGATTAAACATCAATATAATATGATGAATATATGAGTGCATACCACTAATATACTTTAGAAGAGTTCCAAGAGTATGTAATGGAATTCTCAAAGATAATGCCTCGCTCTTAAATTCCTATGTATAAGCTTGGACATTTTTCCCTTTTCCTTATCTTGAATGTTTCCAAGAAATCATCAATGTTTGCATATAAGATAATGGATAAAATTGTTTTCTTAATGCAGGAGTAAATTCAATCCAGTAAAAAATGATTTTACCATGTTGAATAAGATCACTTTGTGTCTGACTCTCTCACCATATAAAATTTGTGCGACTCGGGAAAAGAGTACCCAACTGTATCCTTGAAGTGTCATTTATGATTTTTTGTACCCTACAATCCACTTCAATCTATTTGACCAAATTATCCAACTTCTCTACATTCAAATCTCCATCATATGTAGGAAAATAAAACTTTACATCTAGCTTTAATAAAGGAAAATCATGAGAATGAGAAGACTTCTTAGAATGTTTCTTCCTCTTATGAGAAGAATGTTCACTTCCATCATAAGAAGATGATAATGATGAGGATGAAGGAGGCTCTATAGGTTCTTCACCTCTTATTCACCTTCAACTTTTACCATTTTTTCAACTGGACCACCTTCATTTTGATGAGGAGTTCCCCTTTGTCTTTCTAGGTCTTCCCAAAATTACTTAACCATGTTTGTCATATCAAGAAACATCCTTTGAAATTCCTTATTATCCTTAGAAAGGACAAATTCATGCTCCATTTATTTCCTTTGAGTGAAGCTCCTTGAACCAATTTATGGATTATAAATTGTAATCTTTCCTTCACCTCGCTTATACTTGGACCTCATAAGAATTCACTTGAGAATAAACATCAAAACTAGCTCTGATACCACATGATCTGAAAATAAAAAATGCGTTCTTATACCAAATTGATTCAAATATCAACAAACTATGATACCAATTTATCTCGAAAAATCCTTAAATGTCAATTAGTTCATAAATACACATAAATGTTTGACCAGATTCAGTAAATTGAAGATTGACTTGACTATTTTCAAATAACATGTGAAAATGATTATTTATCCATAAACCTTCATTAACTGATGAATATAATTTGCCGAAATAATAAGTTCCAAAATAGAAAGAAACAGATGTGCTTACAATTACAAATTTGATGTCACTTTGTCAATTGGACGACCTGTACGAACATGCCACATGTCATCCCTACTTTTACTTTTGACATGTTTGACCACAAATTTTACCGGCCATAACTTCTTCATATGAACTTTGTTTGAGGCGATTTTTGCATCATTGGAAAGATATCATTGTTATATAATGAATCAAGTTGTTTTCAAGAGAATTTAAGAATATCAATTTTGATCAATTTGGATCCTCTTGGATCACATTAGATCATTCTGGATCCTCTCGGATCACTGGCTCTTAGTAATAATAATTTTTTTTAAGTATGAGACATGAAAAATAGGATGGATCTTAGAATGACCGGATAGATCTAACTGGTAATCCATAGGCCCTACTCGCTTTAGAATTGTTTAAGGGTCATAAAATTTGGAAGAAATTTCTAACAATGTTCATCTTTGAGTGAATCCTTCTTATAAGGTTGTAGACAACTAAACAACTGGTCCCCTTGAGTGAATTCCTATTCAGAAGGACCCTAATCTTCTTGTTCCTTCATGCGATTCTAATTTGCGACCAAATTTTCTTTGAGGGTACAAATAATCATTGCTTTGATTGTATGATTGTTTTCGACCTCCTAGACCATGATGGAGTCACCTATAATGTATGAGATAAATGAGGATGGATTTTTCTCATAGACATTTTCAAAAGGAGACATGTAATGGTAGTATCATAAGATGTGTTGTAATACCATTCAACTAGGAGTAACCATTTAGCACATTGAATTTTCTTGTTGTATGCAAAACACCAGAACTATGTTTTGAAACACTTGTCGACAACTTCAATTTTTCCATCCATTTGGGGATGATAGGGGATGCTAATATGTAATTAGGTTCCCTAGAGTTGGAAAAATGCTTGCAAAAAATTATTCGTGAAAGATGGATCTTGGTCATAGACAATAGAATGAGGCATGCCACGGAGTTTGAATATATTATCCTTAAAAATTTGAGCCACTTTGGATGCGATAAACGGGTGTTGAAGAGAACATAAATGAGCATATTTGGAAATGTGATCTACTACCACCAGGGATGATTTTAAGGATGGAAATTTATTCTAAAATGTAGAAACCTTGACGACTCTTACTAATCCTTCATATGTCAACTATAAATGCTTGGCGATATTTTTGTAAAAATCTTCAAATTTCTAAGTATTTTATATAGTTTTTATAAAATTTTGGCAATTTTAAAGATAAAATAATTTTATCTTATACAATTTGGGAGAATCATTTTTAAAATAGATAATCTCGTTTTTGGATAAACCATGGAAAATTATCCCATGAGCGAAATTTAGCCCCTAAAATCATCCATGACTACCACCATGGTGACTGAATAATTGCTCAATTTAGGTAAGAAACAATGAAATCCATAGAAATATCCCTCCAAATAGCAGGTGGAAACATGAGTGATTGGATTGTACTTATGTAATGACTCCAAATTCCAACAATATATATATATATAACCCTTTATAAACATGAACCCATGTTATTATCAATTAAATTTTATTTTTTTCGTATAGAATACTAAAGTATATAATTACATATAATTTGATTAATATTATTGTCTAAAATTCATGCTGATACCATGTGAGGATAAGGATAATTGGTATTCAAACTCACTTAATAATTCTGATCTTATTTTGATGACCATCATTCACAGAATAATTCTTCGATCGCAGGTAATAAAACTTCTTGTCATTAATTTTTTTTTTATATTCCATGTTATGATTTTATTCCCTGATGTCCTCACAAGCTAACACACACACACACACACACACACACACACATATGTTTCATGTAGAAACCACCAAAAAAAGGGAGATAATTTGGCTAATCGTACCTTATAGAAAGGTAATGATCCAAAAGGATCCAGAAAGGAAAAAAAATGAACTTCTCATATTCAAATGAAACCAACGCCATTGCGTAGGGTTCATCATGTTGATTCTTGCAGTATAATTTTTTTCCAAAAATGGACTCCGTATGGCGAAGTTATCGCGATCTGAAGTTCAGTTCAAATTGGAAAAAAGTCAAAGTCAACAGTATGTACTGCTAACATCAGCAGTACGTCAGCAGGACATTTTGAATATAACTTCATGATGATGTCAGCAGGACATGTGGTAGCACCAATACGTGCCACGTGGAAATCATTTTTGGCATTTTTAGGGGTTGATTTGGACTAATAAAAATTGGACATGTGGCACTGTACAGACATGACACATGGTAGTCTATACGTGATGTGGCACCAGTGGTAGAATGACATTTGGTCAGTATGGAGGTGATGTGGAATCATCCAATTGCGACATGTGGTAGGTACAATGATCATGTGGCAGGTACAAAGGTAACATGGCAGTGTTGACTGGGTTGTACAATGGTGATGTGGCATGATGATTGTACGGTGACTGTGTTGGTGATTGTGTGGTACGATCCAATCATAGGGTGACATGTTTCACAATCATAGGGTGCCACGTAGTACCCCACATTTTTCCAATATCAACTAGTATAAAAAAAAAGTTGTTGTGGCTTCGAGGGATTTGAACCCGTGACCTCTGTGGGCGTTAATGTCTTCATGAAATGTGATAACCAATCGGGCTACACGTGTTACTTAAAACACATATGGCAGATATTCATTTTATTTTAGAGTGGCATGGATTTCAAGATAAGCCCCAATCGGTGGGGGCCAGCCTCAACCGACCAGGGGCTACAACGGATGTGGGGGCGTGGCCATATGGACCATCACCATAAGACCAGGAGCCAAGACCGGAGGGGGCCAGAGAAATCCATCCAACCCTCGGCCACGTGGAAAATTCCACATGACCAAGAGCCTACAAATAGGGGGTTGCGCCCTATATTTGGCTATTTTTTGGGTTTTTACCCTATTATTTGGGTTTTTAATGATTTTATGCTGATTTTTATGGTTTTTTGGCCATATCTTGGTGGATATTGTCCCAAATTGAATGACACAAGACGTGGGTTGTTGGAATTTGATCCCTCTACCTCATGGATATATAAACCAATATATTGTGGATTTTTAATAAGGAAGCAAGTATCTTGGAGAAAATTGAAGAAGAGTTTGCAAAGGCCAAGTTGTCTTGTGCAGTGAAGCCAGAAGAGTAGTTGAGCTTTGGAGGAAATTTCTGGGAGTTCTACTCCATATTGTTTAGTGTTGTTTGGTGCATCAGGTTTTAGAGATAGAGAAGAATATAGCTAATTCGATCAGAGACCTAAATGTTGTAATTTTGATGCATATTCTTAATCATTGAATTTTAATAGAGAATCCTCCCCCACTGAAGACAAAGGCCCGGAGATGTAGGCGAATTTGATGAACTCTGTTATTAACTTATGGTGTTCAATCTGTTGATAGTTTTCTTCTTTGAGTTTTATGCTATTTATCTTCATTGTTTAAATTTTTACCGCTTATATATGAACATGCATTTTCAGAAAAGGTCTTGATAAAATTGAAGTTAGAGTGCAAATTGCTAAACACCGATTTCAGATCAAGTGGTATCAGAGCAGGTTGACTATTGCAGGAATTGTGAATAAGCATGGGGAAAATATTGAAGAGATATAGAATTCAATAATTTTAGGAGATCATTCAAAATATTCAGCGATAAAATTTTGAGCTTCGAAGATTGGTGCAAATCCTTGAGGAAGACAGTGAGAGGTTGCGAACAATGGTGTTAGCAACAGAAGAAAGGGGAGTTGGAAGAAGTCCTTCTTTTAGAAGCCCGGGTACTGTCAAGGATGATGGAATTCATTCATTTCATAGGCAATCCAATGAGAAGGATTCATATACTCCTTCTACTTCGGTTTAGGAGAAGTAAGTAGGAGAGGCCATTGGAAAATTTTCCTCGCCAGTGGAAAGTACTCAATATACTCCAACTTCTCCTATAGTTGATCAAGAAGTGGAGTTAGGAAATCATGATATTGTTGCATTTGAAAAACATACCAAAGGAATTGGTGTGAAAATGCTATCCAAGTTTGGGTACAAAAAATGAAAAGGTATTGGAAAGCATGGCCAAGGTAGAGATAAGCCTATCGAGGTGCGAGAGAGACTACTCCATGAAGGATTGGGATATGTTGAAGTGTCTACTAATGAAAACAATCCAGTGGTTTATTGTACACATTGTTAGAAGTTCGGACTCAATGTTGAGCAATGTTGGGAGCAACATCCAAAATTGACACCAGTATGGTTCCAATCTCATCAAGACAGGCAATAAGTTTAAGCCAACAGTGACTCGAATAGTGAGTTGTGAAAGAAAGGTAAAAAGTTCGAAAGGTATAAATATCCTTCACCTACCTTTAATGATGAACATGTTAGGGTCATGGAACTTATAAGAAGAACAATTCCATGAACATTTTTTTGTAGTCATAACCATTGTGTTGCAGTATGATGGAAGCAAAAGGTATATGGAAAAATGATCATAGAGACAAGGAGTACGCTAAGACAAGATGATGCAACACTGCAAGTCAAGAACAATCCCCGTGTGAACTCAGCACAACCAAGACAAGAGTTAGAGAAATCCAATGGGGATTTAGATGAGTCTGGGAAAGGCTTCATAAAATTCGTATGAGCACAAAATTATTGCTCAAATTGTCAAAGGAATGTGCATTGTGAAGATAGTTGTTGGAAGCTGCATCCATAAGTGAGACACTCCAAAAAGT
Source organism: Picea glauca (assembly GCA_000966675.3). Classification (NCBI taxonomy): domain Eukaryota; kingdom Viridiplantae; phylum Streptophyta; class Pinopsida; order Pinales; family Pinaceae; genus Picea; species Picea glauca. The sequence goes on along the minus strand of JZKD02S0519203.1, from coordinate 116,021 downwards.
TTGAAGGGATAGAGAAAAAGAAGGATGTTGTAGAAGAGTAGAAGAACGATGTTGCAAAAGAGCAGAAGAATGACCGTGAAAATCCATCGGCAGGAGATGGGTCATCTTCTTAGAACTAGGAATATTTTAGGCAGACTGTATGCCCCATATGTAAATATTTCATCGAGTCAGTGTCAGTCTACTTGATGTAATAAAACTTATTTGATTTATGCAATCACTTATTGGGTCTAGTTAATGTTTTGTTGAGTCTAAGATATTTTTTGTTTATTCGATTGATGTAATGATGTAGTCAATTGATGTAATACCCTTTTGGAGGACCAAAAGGTCTAAGTGGGGAGGTGTGATCCAAATGGATCTAGAAAGGCCAAAAATTCAAAGTTCTCGGATTCAAACAAAACCAATGACATTGCGTAGGGCTTGTCGTGCAGATTCTGAAAGTATATTTTGTTTTTCGAAAATGGACTCCGTATGGAGAAGTTATCGTGATCTGAAGTTTAGGTCAAACTGGAAAAAATTCAAATTCAGTAGTTCGTACTTGTTATAACCCTAAATTGCACCACACATGCTTACCTGACATCAGGCCAACTCATATCCCTTCTTTGCCAAAACACTGTTGAACAACTCTTTGAAAATCCTCTTGAATAAAGGCCCATGTTCCCTAACTCATTACTACACGCATGTACATGCTGGCTAACCTAAAACAACCCGCGTGGACCGAAAAAAGAATGAAAAAATGAAAGTTTCCGATGGAACAAAAATCTATGGGTGAGTTAACTGAAACTCCCGGCCATGCATGGTCGAGGGTTCGTCCAAATACCTAGCTCCTTCTAGCCTATAAAAGAAGTGGTAGGGGTACCATTTGGATAAGGAAGAATATAGCAAAGAAACTCTGCCCATTTACGTATTCCCATTGTCCCAACCCTTTAGCCTTTCCTAATGCCAGAGGATATTTAAAGCAAAGCAGTTGAAGGATAGAAGAAGAGGAGCCCAGGATCAAGTTCAAGGAGTAGTGGCTGGTCTCAACTTTTGTAAGTTGACTCATTTTAAGTAATAAAGAGAATGTTTTTCCCTTCCCAATTCATGAACTTTTTATGGTTTGATTAGTTTATGTTTGATTTCTAACCCGTTAGTATATAAGTAGTATGCATGCATAGTTGTTTCTCATCTTGAATGTAGGTCAGCTTTGGAAGGGGTATTGTGAACAAGTAATCAAGCATAACGGAGGATCGACATCAAACACCGGTAACGAGGTAGGTTGATCTTTCCATGCATTTACTAAGAAAAGGGGATTTAAATCTAGGGATGAAGGTAGAAATTAATTTCTATTCGGTCATATCTGCATGCAAAGTCTGAACTCTATTTTCTAGTCTGTAGGGTGTTTTTCCCCAACAACAGAATTGGCGACCATACTGGGGAAGACTCTCTAGGGTTCCTGGAATTTTCTTTAGTTTTTGGGTAGTTTAAAGACTAGTTTTTCTTGCCTGTCTTTTCTTTTTGTTTCTGTAAAGTCTGAACTAGCAGGGAGTCTAGTTTTCCATACCATCTTTCCCTGAATTTTTCTTGACTGTGTTTTTCGAGACCCATAGAGGTAGACGTGGCCTGCACAAGGCCTGTACGCGTGTACCTGCACCCTATCCTCGTACAATATGTGTGTGAACACTAGCTGTAGAGGTAGCAGTAGCGTGTAGGGGTTCAAAGAACCTTAAAGGTAGTCCTCCTCTTCCCTGTCAGATTCACACATTCTCAGGGGGTTTTCTGGAATTCTGTCATATTCTTGTTTGCTAGCAGTCCTATCTCAGATTGTTTTTGCCTTATTATTTTTTCCTTGCATCATTTGTTTTTCTGTTAGAAAGAGTATCCAAGCCTTCAAGGGATCTTGGTTATCAATATCAGTGGTCTCTTCCTGGTTTGGTCTATTTGTTTTCATTTTTTCTTAGAGTTTAGATATACACACGGCCTGTACAAGGTCAGACCGCGTGTACACACCCTCTATCTCTGTTCAACACGTGTTCGCATGCATATTGTTTGAGTAACAGTCACGTGCTTGTACAGGATACTTTTTGTTAAGGGTAAGGCAGTCATCCTTTCCCTTGATAAGAATTATTCCTCTCAGGTGTTTGAATCTCTGTTTGAACAGTCAGTAGCTTAGGATTAATTTTACCCTTAGATTTCTTTTCCTCATTTAAAATGTTGTCAGAAAAATAAAAAAAATTACGGTTTTTAGACCAGTGAGAGAGTCAATGTTTCTACAATTACTATTGTGTGATTTTTAAATCTGATTCTTTGTGATCTGCGTTCTAGGCTAGAATTGTTTTTCTTGGTCTTTTTCTTGTCTGTATTTTTCCTTTCTTTCTTTTTTTTTTTTTAAATAAAAGCGATGGAGCCTTCTATATTAGCAAAAACTAGAGTATACAGTGTCTGATGTGGACGCCAGTTGTCCTGCCTTAGTAGGAAACCAGGACAGTTGGGTCTGCTGTTCCAGGTGTGTAGCTGTTAACATAGATACATTGGCACGCCCTACCTGAAGGAAACCAGGGCGGCAGGGATCCTAGTCATCAAAAACAAAATCCAGTTTAAAAGAAAACGCACAATCAACCTAGAAAAAAGCAGCATGAGATTAATGACCAGAGGTCTCAAACCAAAACAGCGTCGAAACATCTAACCCGTTCTCGCTCGCTTGCCTCCTGCTCTGCGCTAGCCTGCTGGGATCGCGTACACCTGCATGCACGTTGGGCAGTGCTTCTTCGGCGTGATTTTCGAGAGGGATGCGAAGAGCATGTCCATTCTATGATCTACCCTGTTGATTCGAAAGGTCAGGTCGTCAAACATACTCTGAAGCTCAAAGATGAGGGGTAGGTGCCAGAGCGTCGAGAAGGTGGCTTTTTCCTGGTCGCAATTGTCTCCCGGAGTCTTCATGTCATGCTTCGTCTCTCCACTTTTACTGGGGTGTCCCGTTGGCTGTGGTGGTGACCCTTTTTTCTTTGTTGTCCCTGTAACATCCGTAGGTGGAACCTCCTCCTCCACAACACAACTCGAGTAGAGGGCCTCATCCCTACGTGCAGTGTGTCGTTCCATATGGCCTTTAGGTGGTGAAGTACGTGCTTCAGCTCTAGCCATGGAGGGGTGGCTCTGCATTGCCTCCTCCAGGCTCATTTCCTCAATGATCACCATGGGGGATGACCACCGGCTGCGCTTTCGTCGCTTAGAGGCCAGGGTGATGGTGCATTCAAAGTGTTGAATGTGTTTGCGCCGGGATTCAGCCCGATACCAGGCGACTCCCCTTCGCAACTTACCCCGGATTCTAGGCATGATGGAGGTGACGGAAGGAATGCGACTAGTTGCAGGTTTGCTCCAGTGCTCGACCCCTCCCTGCACTGGTTGCGACGGAGGGTAGCAGTGCCAATCTAACCAAATGAACACAACAAGGGGTGAATGCTTGCCTCTCCTGTCCCATATCACCATTATACTTTCCAATGCCACATTTTCCATCACCATTAACTCAAGATCGATAGTGCGCTGCCCACAGGTACCTCTCCCTCGCGCGAGAGGGTTCATCGCATTAAGGTGGCGCATTCGGTGCATGTCTTAATTAATGGACAATAGGTTCATGTCGGTCGATGCCATTAATTGGCGTCCCGACTGCCTCCCACATGGAATTTGTTGTACGTGTGGCACCCCATCCGGGGGGAGAAGATCCTTGCTGGCTAGGATGTGGCATCTTGTGGAGATGTCTGAGCCATCCAAGGCTTCCTGTGCCCAGCTGGAGTAATCAGTTTCGCTTTCAACTGCTGCATTTGCTAGGCTGTCTGCTACTCGGTTGGCCTCTCTCTTTACATGGGAAGGCATGATGCTGAGAGACGGAGTGAGGAGGTGTTTGAACTCTTCCAGGATACCTGAGAGGCGCTAGCTGGGTGAGATTTTGGAAGGCGTGCTCCCGTTTAGGATTTTCTTGATTAGGTGTATAGCAACCTGTGAGTCTCCTTCCAGGACGATGTTGCGATGGTATTTCTCCATTGTGTCCTATATCCCTCGCAATAATCCTGTGATCTCCGCCACATTGTTTGTTGTTTCTCCCAGGAATCCTGTGAACAAGCCCAGGATCTTCCCTTCTGAATCTTTGACCGCTGCACCCCATCCGGCTATTCCTGGATTTCCCTTGGCAGCTTCGTCAAAGTTGACATTTATGAATTGGCTTGGTGGGGGGGACCAAGTGGTGGGGTTGGATTGGGGCGGTTTGGTGATCCTCCTGCCTATGTGAGCAGAGGGGAGGGGTAACCACTGTTGCAGGATACAATGCTCTTTCGGTGAGCTTTTCAGGTCCTCCGCTTTCCACGGGTGGCATCTGATAGTCTCCTTGATCAGCGAGCGGATTCTCTCCCAGGTGGCGTCCTGTGTGGAGGCTTGCGAGTGAAAGATTCGTTTGTTTCTTTCCTTCCATAGCTGCCAGAGTATGAAGCCTGGTAAGAGTTGCCAGATGTGATTTAAGAGTGGGCTTTTGTAGGAGACAATGTCCCATTGATCGATTGTGTCGTTTACACTGTCTCTGTGCTGCGCTGACGTATGCATAGTGTGCGCACTTTGATCCCATATACTTTGACTGTAGCGACATCCATTGAAGAGATGTTCCTTGGTTTCTTCTTGTTGTTTGCAGAGTACACAGAGAGAGGGTCCAATGAAGCCTCGTTTTCTAAGATTGTCCCAAGTTAGTGCCCTGTTGTGAACTACTAGCCATAGGAAAGTGGAGACTTTAGGCCAGAGCACTGGATTCCAAACTTTGTTCCAGATAGTCTCTTTATTTTTCCTTTCTTTCTTTACTAGCATTTAAATAAATAAAAAAATCACTTTTCATCTTCTTCTTTGGTTAAAGAGTGTGTTTCTGCATCATTAGCTAGGGAAAATTCTTTTATTTCATAAGTTTTTGCAGTTCACTTAGATTATCAGTAGCTCGTAGTCGAGTGAAATTCCTTTGTGTTTGCTGTCCAAAATCTTAGAAAAAATTAAAAAATATTTCTTTAGAAAAGTTGTTGAAATTTTGCATTCAGTAAAAGCTTTGTTTCCATCTTTTTCATTCATTTTTTTCTTTTGTATTTTACACATCATCAGTTTCACCCTCATAACCCTTGACGTAAGACAAATCCATAAAAGTAACGCTAAATTTAAAATCTACTAGACTTTTATGTTTGTAGGGTTCAAAAACTAGTTCAGGACTAGGGCCTTGGATTAGGTTGGAGAGGAAACTCTTCAAGGCCATCTAAAATCAAAAATAGGAGTCTGAGGTAGGGAGTGTCTAAGTCTAGTTTTGTGGAATTTATTCGGGACCCCCCTCTAACACATGGGATAAACACGAGGTTGCGTGTGGAAAGGTAGCGAAGATAACCCCTCCAAAGACGAACCAATCGTAGTGGAGAACACATATAGAGGGTTTGTTTTGGGATTCTGTCATTTGCATTTTCCACGGGGCTTCGTGGGTCTCGAATATATTCGAGGTCCTCAGTTGTCTTCCAAACCATTTTCTCTCGATACCCTTGACAGGTTTCGGGCTCGATACCCCGCTCATTGTGGTCTACCCGACTTTCGACTGTACCCGCCTGGTGACTGTTCGCGTGCTGGCAAACTAGTTGCCAATCTTTGTTAGGGACATACATAGGTGACTGCGGGGGTATACCATGGTACCTAGGACAGACATTGGGCCATGCTTTGCAGAGTATACCTGGAGGGTGCTTCCGTGTTCGAGTTGAACTCGCACCGGTAAGTTGCTCTAGTGTTGGTTGTTGTAACTGTTTTTCAAATTAATTTAGTGTTTGTTTGTCTTATCTTCTAGGGAATTTTTTCTTAGTGCGTGTTACTTTTGAGCATTTAGACTACCTTAGAGTGTCTTGGATCTTCTCACACAATGGAGGATCCCGAGCTCTGTCGGTCACGAAGGCTTCTTGGCCTGCCGCTGGTTACAGTGGAGCCACCCCCACCATCATTAAGGTGGAAGCTAGACCAACAAGGGTCTTTTGAAGCAACCGGGTTACAAACCTTTGTGCCCAAACAAACCCCAGAAAAATCAACCGTTTTGGATCTTGAAGCAACCACTCTTGGCCAAATTGAAACCCCAACCACTAATTTCTTGGCACCTTTTATTGTACCAATTCAATTTCACGAGCGCCAAACAATGTCGCACACAACAATGAAAACAAATGTTGTTACTCCTTCTGGGAATTCTTCAATTCCCACCACGGTTGTCACTGCAAGAGAGCTGTCATCTCCTAACATACCTTCGTCGGTCCGAGCCACCATGGCCTCAACCGCAACTACTTTGCACAATGGTCTAAACCTATCTTTTGTGACGGCCACAACCCCTTTCACACCAAGTACGACAGACCCTCCATTCTCATACGATATGCCTAGTTCGGGTACCAGTCCTGTACTTTCCTACTCCACTTTACAGAATTTGGGTCTAGGGGCAAGGAGTTCTAGTGCTCCTCTGTAAGGTCACATGGGGGGCACTCCTGTCCCTTTTAATGCTTTTCCTTATGCAGGAGGTCATATCCCTCCTTTGTCCCCTTTACTCGGTGGTTCGCATCAACAATCCGCCGGACAACCTACACACAATAGTTTATTTGGAGTAGGGAGTCAAGGACCACCTTCACATAGTATGTTAGTAGGTTCAACACCATTTTCTTGGAATGGAACGTTTGGTAACAACACCTTCTCATCAGCCTCTTTTCTGACTGGGGCAACCCCATTTTTGGACAATCTACTCATGGGCAGGGTACTATTCCTGCACTGGGGACAAACCTAGCAGGACCTTGGAATTCAGGGCAAGGATCCGTTCCCTCCTCCAGAATGTCGATATGGGGTAATTCTTTCCACAATCAATGGAACCTTGGACAAACTACTATGCCTATCCCCATGGGACCGGCATGGGGTAATCCTTCTCAAAGTCCTTAGAATACAATGCATGCCCAACAATCTATGTCCTATTTGGGAAATCAGTTGATGATGTCTCCACATATGCAAAATCCTTATGCTGGCCAAGGCCATGGATTCCACTAGAACCCGAGCCAGCATCCAATCTTTTCCTGGCAACGTGGTGCTAGTCAAACTCTAGGACCCGTTTTCCTCGATTATCAGCAGTAACTCAAATTACCTTTCCTGACGAGTTTACACTTGCAAGATTTGACAAGGTTGTTGAATGACCCCATTTGTCACAATCCTTGTTGGTCTCCAGTTTTGATCATGTTTTTTCCTATATTATATCACAAAGACCTCCATTTCCATACCCAGTACCACCCCTTCTAGCTTTGTTTTGACACAGTTGACATCTCTTTACCACTCAATGGGGTTACTCAAGGTATCTTTACGTTTCAAGTTATTTTTATGCATTTTGATGCTTTAAATTAATATTGAGACTAATGTGGCTTGAGTTAGGTACCATTTCTATTTTGAAACAAGATTAGCCAGTACCAGGTACCAGCTTGTACCCCGTGGAGATACCAACGAAGCCGCTCAAGATTCACGCGTTATGGCCAGAGTGGGAGACAGTGCAAAATACATGACAGATGGAGTCATCGCTCATATGATGATTGAAGGCACAATGATAGAACTGAGTCGTTATATTTCATGATTCACACTTCGTAACACTACGTGTCACGAAGATGTGAAGACCGTTTTTAAACTTGATTTCAAACTATTTTCGGATCGGGGATCCGTTTGAATTTATATATTTTTGCTTTAGACTGTTGGAGAGGAGGATCTATATATAACCAGGGGCTCACTCCTAAGAGACGATTAGATTATGTTATGTTATGAAACACACTTTTGAATATAATCTGGTTACGTTATGTTATTTCACTATCCTACGATTTGAGTTGTTTCTTTGAGTAAATGGAACGTGAAGTGTACACAATGGTTGCGTAGAATGATATAGTTAGTTCTGGTTGTTTCTTACAGCGTTTGTACCTTTTGGTTGGGCCCGCCAAACAGGTTCAAGTCGCTTCTTTACTCTGTCGTAGATTAAGTTTATTTCAGTGTTGTGGTATTTGCATGCATGATAGCGTAAAGTTTAAGAATTAACTTGTTCAAGATCGTGCTTAATTGCTCTTCAACTGTATTGTTTCTAGCATAATTATATTGATGAGTATTGAACGCATAACTATGTTGCTCTAATACTGATATCTTCTATGTTGATGAGTATTGAACGCATAATCGATTCCTATAGAGTTTAGAGCAAGAATTAGGCTATTTTGATTCCAGTTTCCAATCTGAACATAACTTAGAGTTGGAATGAACTTCGTTTTGGTTGGGCTAGTTAGTTACCCTGCTTAGTTAGGATAGTTAGGTTGCAATTAAATTAGAGGAAGCTTCCGGTACTAGTAGGGTAAGTAGGGTGTTTCTCTGTTTTCCTGTAGACAGATTTAGCTTTATTGTTGATGTTCAGATTAAACGCATTTTAGGAAATACTCTTTTTGTCATGGCTTAAATAGAAATGGTGATGATAGATGATTAAAAGTAGTGGTAGAATAGTTTTTTGAAATCACACTTTTGAGTAGGAATAGAAGCACCGGCACTTAAGCATAAGACTGTTTTCTGTTGATGAATTAAACAGGAGATGATAAGTTTCAGGAGATCCATTAGGATTCAATTTCTCAAAGAAAGTTTGTGTTTTATTCTAAAGATAGTTTTTAAAATAGGGATTAGAATCTTACCCGCACATACAGTGTAGCAGCTCAAAGTTTACTTACCCTAGTTTGACAATTCAGTGTTTCAGGTCATTTAAAATCTTTAATTTAGCAGCCTGACATTTTTGGCACCGTTGTCGGGGAGCTGTTTAAAAGGTAAGCTAGATAGTTGTCTTGATTAGTTTTAGAATGCACTTAGTTTGGTGTGGTATGTTAGTAGGTTGATAGTAAGAGGAGTTGTGGAAACAAAGGGGTGAACACCGACATATCAGTTGTCACAGGTACTCTGAAACTCGACCTTAGTTCTTTTTCTTTCATTTAGCATGACTTCATGAGAAATAGAGATCCTAGAGGTAGATTTAGGAAAAATATAAAACCAAAAAAAGAAGAAACCTCCACCTAAAAAGTGATAGAAACTGAGACTGAAATTCTGGCTGAGGAAACCATAGAACAAAACCTAGAACCAGGGAACACCATACAGCAGCAAACTCAAAACCTTGGTGATCCAGCCCTGGATGACACATTTGATCCAGAGAAAATACAAGCTCTTCTCAGAAACTATAACTCTGTAGTTTCACAGATAACAACTACAACTGTGGCATCAAAGGCCATAAGATCCTCAAAAAGACCAATAGGAGACACCACTTCTAACAAAAAGAATCCATAAAGGTGGGATTTCACACCCTCACCAAAGAAAGATAAGATTGTTTATACAATCCTTGGTAATCCTTTTACCATGGGGGAAAGAGGGAGAGACCTACATGGGGAACTTCATATTGAAAATGAAGGTGAAGAACAAGTAGAGAATGAATTACCACCAGAAACCACCTTTGGATTTCCTATTTTGGATTTAGTCCAGAATGTCAGTATGAAAAATATTCCACTTTCATCACTACCAACCTTCCATGGGAAAAATAGTGAGGACCCAGATGTCTTTCTTTTTGAGTTCGACATCCTGTGTAGGAGTTATAACTATCTCCAGGATGCACATAAAC
>JZKD02S0519203.1:68224-92551 GCA_000966675.3 Picea glauca | reverse complement strand
ATTACTTTGACCTTTTGGGGCTTCTAGATGACATATGAGGATCCTCCAACTTCGTAAGGCCATAACTCTCAAACCGTGAGGAGTTATGTGACATTCTACATACCACTAGAAATGGAATGACATCTACTATCCATATAGAATAGTATTATCTAAAAATATATAATAACTCATACCATTAACCATCAAACAAACTTGGGTCCATTACCCAAACCTGGGGTCTCCAACTTCTCATGGCCATAACTCTTTAACCGTGAGGAATTATGTGACGTTCCACATACCACCAGAAATGAAATGACAAGAACTATCCATCTAGGATATTTTCCCTGACAAATTCACTTTTATTCATCTCATTATTACATAATTAAGCATGGGTTCTCTTACTCCACAAAGCGTCTTCCCGTGAGGGATTTCACCATAAGGGGACCACTTTGGAGTTCATCCATATTTACTTCTTATCAACCATTACAAAAAAATAATGAGTCATATTTACATCAAACACTATTGGGTCCATTACCTAAACCTTTGTGCTACGGGTCTTTCTTCAAAGGTTGACATCAATAGCAACCAAGCTTAATCAACACCTTTTTACTGGGACGAAGTTGCTCAACGCTCTTTCGACGCATTAAAACACACCCTCACAACTGCACCTCTGCTACGACCACCTAACTATAACAAAGATTTCTTATTATATCTGGCTGCCACAGAGTCAACCATTGGCATGGCTTTAGTTCAGGAAGGTGATTCGTTCTTTGAATATGTGATCTATTACCTGAGCCGAGGCCTCGTAGGACCGTAACTTAATTATTATCATATCGAAAAACTTGTGTTCGCAGAAGTTCATCTGTTCAACGGTCCCATCATTATGTTTTGTTTCGCAAGACCATCGTCATTGTTGTTGTGAATCCATTCTAGTTCATGTTGACATGACGGGTTATAGGTGGAAAAATCAGTAGATGGATAGTCATCCTCCAAGAATTTGACTTAGACTTCGTTTCAGCAAAGTCCAAAAAGTCACTCGTCTTCGCAGAGCTTATTTCGGAACTTCCGGTTAAGTTAGGTGACGTTGTGCCTAAAGAATCGCCTATCCGGAGAGATATGTTTTTGATCACATCTTCAGATCCCTGGTATGGAGATATACTTATCTATCTCCATACTTTGAAGTGCTCCACTTCTGCTTCTCATGATGAGCATCAACGTATACACCATCAAGCTAAGAATTATCTCATACTCAATGATACATTGTATCGGAGAGGTGTAGACTGCATCTTACGTCGATGTCTCACACATGAGGAGGCAGTCATCATGCTCAACGATTGCCATACCGGAGCTTGTGGCGGTCATTTGTCTGGGTTGGAAACAACCCAAAAGATTCTACGAGAAGGTTACTTCTAGCCGATTCTTATCAGAGATTGTATATAATCGGTCAAGAAGTGCCATCCGTGCCAAATCTTCTCTCGAAAGATGAGGGCACATCCTGCTCCTATGTTTCATGTCATCACAGTTGGTCCCTTCACCAAGTGGGGGATTGATTACACTACTTGCAACCCCCTGTCAGCAAGGGGGCACCACTATATCATCATAGCTATAGACTACTTCACTAAGTGGGTCGAAGCTATGCCAATGTTTAAAGATGATGGAGAGACTGCAACTCTCTTTTTATTCAACCAGATTATAGCAAGGTTCGGTGTCCCAAGAGAGATTGTCACTGACCATGGCAGTCACTTTCAGAACCAAATGATGACCAAGTTAACATCAAAGCTTGGGTTATGGCAAGAGAATTCATCACCCTACTACCCCCAAGACAACGAGCAGGTGGAAGCTGTAAACAAAAGTCTTAAGACTATTCTACAGCGAACTATCAACTTAGCCAAGTCAAATTGGCATTTGATCTTATACTCAACATTATGGGCTTACCGAACATCTGTTAAGACCGCAACCAGTTTCTCACCTTTTCAACTCGTTTATGGGTTGGAGGCAGTCTTGCCCATCGAATGTCAGATCCCATCTCTAAAATTGGCAGTACAATTATTGCCAGACACTTCTCCCCTTGAAGAATGGTTAGTACACCTTGAGTAGCTCAATGAACAGCATCGTGATACGGCCCTGGCCAATGAGACTCACAAACATAAGGTCAAGTGTCAGTATGATAGGTCCATTTGTCCTCGGATTTTCTATGAAGGCGACCTTGTCCTGGTCTATGACCAAGATAAGGACCCCCGGGGGGCAAGAAAATTCAAACCCATGTGGTTTGGACCCTTCATCATAAAAGAGGTATTAAAAAAAGGCGCTTATCGTTTGGTTGATTTTGAAGGGAATTATTTGGCGGAGCCTAGAAATGGGCTCTACCTCAAGTAGTATTACTCATAGGCAGGTCACTATGGGTAACTTTTTGTAACATATGTATAGTCTTTGTACTATTACTTTTTAGTTTCTTTTAAGTGTTATGGACGTGTCATTGATGTTATCTTTCATCAATATGTTAGATGTCAGTGATTATGAGGTGTTCATTGGGTATGCAGACGGTGCTAGTCGACACACTCAGAGGCTTGCCTATGCAGCTTGGGTAATCTTTACACCTCAGGGCCAGTTGTTATCTTCTAGAGGTATATGCTTAGGTGACACCACAAATAATGTCACTGAGTATAGTGCAGTTATTGAGTTGCTTCGTGACACCTTATCATTGGGTATCTCTCATCTCCGTGTCTATCTCGATGCTCAACTAGTTGTGTCACAGCTAAACAGAGTATACCAGGTTCATGATCCAACTTTACACCGACGATTCCTTAGGGTACATCTCTTAGAACGAAACTTTGATTATATTACATATTTTCATGTTCCTAGGAGATTAAAGCAAATTACAGATACTCTAGCTAATCAAATTTTAGATTGGCATCTTGCACACATATGAAAGAACATTGACATAAGAATGTAAATACATTTTTGCACACGTGATCCATAAGACACAAAAGATCAAAAAAACATATATAAAATCATAAAACAACCAGAGTACATAGATGGATGCAAGCACCTAAAAAATGGGACTAATAACAAGTCATAGGGATTATTCTCTCAAAAATTATATACAAGTAAGTTCTCATGGCATGTAACAAGTCTAAATAGGTTCAGGGCCTATGGGCCCTGTTATAATAGTCCACAACATGGGCTAAATTCCTAAACAATCAGACCCACGTCTGAGGTGCCCCCACTACATGAGGCTGCATGGATGGTGGCAGGTCCTCTATCTCTGCCATCGGGACTATGCGTGTGAGTGCAGTGAAGTTCCTCTCAACTCGTCTAAGGACCCTCTCAGCCTCCCCATCTGGGAGGTTCCCTGCTACTGTTGCTCCCCTGATGGCGGCAGCTGCAGCTTCTGGCCAAGGACGACGCTTATTTCATGCATAATCGGCAGGTCACACAGGTCCCACATCTGCGTGCAACAAATGTATAACCGTCAAATACTTTGGCATACAAAAAATTATATATATAACAAAAATGACATAAAAATTACATATTCAAACAAATAAAAAACTACATAGGTGGAGACTTACCCATCTCCCTTCGCTCCTCACCAGGAGGCACGAGTATCTCAGGATCTCTAGAAAAATCTATCCCTGCATATGGGTAATCCTTGATCATAGGGATCTGTCATGATAGCCACGGAAAGATATCATCATCAAAGGACTCATTGGTCCTTCCACCACCATGTCGCGGCAGTAATAATTCCCATCTACATACTGCAGGGAAAGAGGTCTGATGTCCTCGTACCACTTCCCGAGGACTAAAGCTTGAAACTCTCTCAAAGAAGAATGAACACAAAATCGTCCTGAACCCGAAGTTCCTTTGTGTCCGCTGTCGGAAATATGTCAATTGCCTTTTCATACACTCAAGTAGTGTGGTACTCTAGTAAAAAATCTGTACATTCAAGCATTGGATAGCACATTTCATCTATGCACAAGACACTTAATGCAAGGCTGTTGAACCAGTAATCCGCCCAATCAGTAATAATATCACCTACAATGATAGGTTAGTGATCTTACTGATGGGCACCTGAGAGTTCACACGGTTAGTCCTAGACTCACAGTGCTCGACTATCAATTCCTCTATGTTATGCGGTCCCACAGGAAACGTCCTGAAGTTGACTGGTTCCCCTCTCTTTGATAAGCCAGTCAAAAAGTAGTATCCTCGATGGTGGGCACCAGTGATTGCCCCTCTAGAATGAAGGCCTCTGCATCAGGGTGCCAGTAGTCAATCAAGGCATTCAGTAGCCTTAGTTGCGCTCACATAAATGGACACAAGAAGAACTTAAGTAAACCACATTGCATCAACACGGCCACGACATTCGGATCTCCCATGACCAACTCACTAATCGCTTCATGTTCCCTTTCCCTCCACTAGACATACATCCTACCAACACAACAAAGTTCAGGAGGGTCAGTACTTTCCCTTTAGTTCTTTTTTTTTTCTACAAAAGGGGGGTCCACGCGAGTTGTAGAAGAGACAGTCGCGTGTACACGTGGGAAGCCTTTATTCTGCTCGAGTGTACACATGGCCTGTCCATAGACAACCCACCTGTACCTAGGGACAACCTTTTAAAGGTTGACGCCCACCCAAAAAATGAAAGCAAATGCAAAATTGAAGAATTGAATAGCTAGATAAAGGAGCTTGTACTTACTTGGTCCAAGCAAAAGTTCGTTTTGTCTGTGGTAGCTCCCGGAATCACCATTTTTAGCAAAGGTGGTCTTTTGGCTCCAGAGTCAATTTCCAAATCAGCAATGGTGATAATGAGCTGCCAACTTCTATTTATAGACTTTTTGGCCTCTTTTTGTCACTTTTTTGGCCTCCCTTATTAGTTTCTTTATACCAAAAACCATTTAGAGTGATTCAAGAGTTATATGGGAGGGATTTGATCGGGTATTAGGCCACTTTTTTTGAGTTTTGAGAAAATTTTGACGGTCCATGAAATTTTTTCCAAGAATCAACTTGAGCATATAGGTTAGGTAACTACCCCGACTTTTGCATCTCGTTATCTTTTTCCTCTACTATAGGATCGATCCCATCAGGTTGTGACATGGAACCATCATATCTTCTTTAGAAGTGTCAGGACTTGTCGGTAGAGCTTACCAGAACATGGATGCCCTAGGTAGGTCCTGGTTACATTATGGTGTCCATGCCATCTCTAAAACACTGTAGGCTCAGGAGTCATTATAGTATTTCCTGAATATGAGTTTGAGCCTCATTTGCATGATTCTTCTTCACTCTTTGTCTCACCCTCAGGACTCCCAAAAAATAAAGGGTCTCCTTTTAATCCCTTTTCATACCCTCTAAACATGAAAAGATTGTTGAGCGATCTTGTGGCCTTTCACACTTGTTAAACTGAAATTTGAAGTCACGTTTGTTCGACGGTAGTTTACCCCTTTTTCGGTCCGGATGGTCAACTGTATGAACAAAGGTATACTCTATAGAACTTTCATTCTTTAGAAGAGTACTCTTAGGTATACTTTTATCCCTTTTTTGGGCCTAAGAGACTATACTTACGAAAAAGAAAACCCCACAGAGTTCATAGTTAATCTCTTTTCATACTTCCTAAAATTGAAAAGATCATCGAGTGACCTTATTCTTTCACACTTGTTAAATTGGTCCAGAAGAATATTCCTGATGGAGTCCATAGTTAAGATTTTTTCAGACTCCTTAAAAGTGAAAAAATGGCTGAGTGATCTTGTCCTTGTCACACTTGTTAAAATGGTTTTGAATCAATGTCTAATCGGTGCTAGTTTACCCATTTTTTGAACTGACTAGACTATCTTCGAAAAAGGTACCCCAATGGAGTCTCCTTTTATTTTTTTTCAGACTCTCTAAATATAAAAAACCACCAAGCTTACCTTCTCTGGGCTTGTTAAACTTACATCGAAGGACGTTACCATTGTGTGTGTTATCAACTGCATTTGCATACCTTATCCACTAGCCTTGTGACAGTTTTCTTCTGTGTCTTAACACCTTTGGCCGCCGAAGGATTTTTCCCGAGTATCATTTTACTAGAACATCAGTCTTGTCCTTGTGTCTTGAGCTTGTATGTTTGCAATACTCGTTCCTCCATTGTAATGTAATATTCCTTTATTCTTTTTCCACAATTATCGAAAAGAACAAAAAAATCAAATATACCCCAAAAAGAGGAAGGGAAAAGTATTTTCTTTATTGGCAACATAATGAGTCGCCCTTGGATAAAGCACATATGTCCGTTTGTTCATTAGACTACGGGATGTAGTACGACCTTAGGAAGATTTTCTCGCTATATAGAGTTGTGTCCTCCATCGTTTGGTTATTCTTCCAAACATATGGAGAGTTTGCGTTGCCTCCTACTTCATAGACTTATGATTAACATACATTATGCCCGAGTCTCATCACTTGTCGTGTTATTGTCCAAGGGAAGTTTGTCACTAAGCTTGAGTCGTCCCCTCTGCAATATGTCTCTTGTCCGCATACCTGGCCATCCTGAACATCCAATCAAGTCCTTGTTTGAAATCACTGAAGCCTTCAGTCTGATCATCAAGATTATCAAGTCCATGACCGACGAGTTGTCGAAGACCTTTGGATAGTGAAGTCGTACACTCATATTACACTCCTGCCTGAGTTTTGGAAGATTTTGAATTTGTTGCTTGAGCTCTGAAGATCTCATCTCTAGCCATCAGGCCGAATCAGCTTCTGGAAGATGGATACTCTATATGTATATCTTTTTGATTTTGAGATGTAGCTCCATTGTGTATTGTTGGCGACTATGATTTATAGTTATTTGACATGGATCTATAGTGTATTTGATTGGTAGCCATGGTTCTATTTTTATCCCGAGCAAGGGTATGCCCACCTCAGTGAGACATTTGTTATTTTGCAGATGACACCTCCCGGTTCCTGATCCTTGGGCTTAATCGTTCGACACATCAGTAAAGATTGGTAATGTATTTTGGCCATCAGATGCTCTTCTGACCTCACACATTAGGGGGCATCTTTTATAACCCTAAATTACACCACACATGATTACCTGGCATCAGGCCAACTCATATCCCTTCTTTGCCAAAACATTGTTGAACAAATCTTTGAAAATCCTCTTGAATAAAGGCCCATGCACCCTAACTCATTACTGCACGCGTGTACACGATGGCTGACCCAAAACAGCCTGCATGGACCAACAAAAGCATGAAAAAAGGAAAGTTTTCGATGGAACAAAAATCTATGGGTGAGTTAACTGAAACTCCCGGCCTTGCATGGTCGAGGGTTCGTCCAAGTACCTAGCTCCTTCTAGCCTATAAAAGAAGGGGTAGGGGTACCATTTGGAGAAGGAAAAATATAGCAAAGAAACTCTGCCCATTTACGTATTCCCATTGTCCCAACCCTTTAGCCTTTCCTAATGCCAAAGGAGATTTAAAGAAAAGTAGTTGAAGAACAGAAGAAGAGGAGCCCAGGATCAGTTTCAAGGAGCGGTGGATGGTCTCAAATTTTGTAAGTTGACTCATTTTAAGTAATAAAGAGAATGCTTTTCCCGTCCCAATTCATGAAATTTTTATGGTTTGATTAGTTTATGTTTGATTTCTAACCCATTAGTATATAAGTAGTATGCATGCATAGTTGTTGCTCGTCTTGAATGCAGGTTAGCTTTGGAAGGGGTATTGTGAACAAGTAATCAAGCACAATGGAGGATTGACATCAAACGTCAGTAACGAGGTAGGTTGATCTTTCCATGCATTTACTAAGAAAAGGGGATTTAAATCTAGGGATGAAGGTAGAAAGTAATTTCTATTCGGTCATATCTGCATGCAAAGTCTGAACTCTATTTGCTAGTCCGTAGGGTGTTTTTCCCCAACAACAGTACTAATGACGTAAGTAGGACATGTGGCATATGAGGTCATGATGATGTCAACAGGATATGTGGTAGCACTAGGACGTGCCACGTGGCTTTCATTTTTGGCATTTTTAGACGCTAATTTGGACCAATAAAAATTGGACATGTGGCACTGTACGGATATGAGACGTGGCATCCCCTACGTGATGTGGCACCAGTGGAAGCATGACATGTGGCTGGTATGACGATGATGTGGCATCATCCAATTGCAACATGTGGTAGGTACGATGGTGACATGGCAGGTACAATGGTGACATGACAGTCTTGACTGGGTTGTATGATGGGGACACGGCATGCTAACTTTATGCTCATTGTGATGGTGATTGTGTGGTACGGTCCAATCAAAGGGTGACACGTGGCCCAATCAGAGGGAACCACATGGCACCCTGCATTTTTCCAATATCGACTAGTTTAAAAAAAAAATTGTGGCTCCGGGGGATTCGAATCCGTGACCTCCATTGGTGCTAACGTCTTCGTGAAAGGTGCTAACCAATCGGGCTACACGTGTTGCTTAACACACATATGGTAGATATTTTTTTTATTGTAGAGTGACATGGATTTCAGGATAATCCCCGGTTGGAGGGGGCTAGCCCCGATTGACCATGGGATACAACGGATGTGGGCACGTGGAAGTGTAGGGCGTGGCCATATGGGTCATCGCCACAAGACCAAGAACCAAGACCGGAGGGGGCTATAGCACACAATCCAACCCTCGACCACATGGTAGATCCCACATGACCAATATCCCATGACTAGGGGGGTGAACCCTATATTTGGCTAATTTTTGGGTTTTTACCCTATTATTTGGGTTTTTAATGATTTTATGCTGATTTTTATCGTTTTTTGGCCATATCTTGGTGGATATTGGACCAAATTGAGTGCCAAAAGAGGTGGGTTGTTGGGATTTGACCCCTCTACCTCATCGCTATATAGACCAAGCCATTGTGTAGTTTTAATAAGGCAGCAAGTATCTCAGAGAAAATTTAAGAAGAGTTTGCAAAGGCCAAGCTGTCTTGTGTAGTGAAGCTAGAAGAGTAGCTGAGCTTTGGAGGAAATTTTTGGGAGTTCTACTCCACCTTTTTAAGTGTCTTTTGTTGCATCAGGTTCCTGAGAGAGAATAGAATACAACTGGGTTAGTCAGAGACCTAAATGATGTAAATTTGATGTAGATTTTTAAGCAATGAATTTTAATAAAGAAGCCTCCTCCACTGAAGACAAAGGCCCAGAGACGTGGGAGAATTTGTTGAACTCCGTTATCAACTTCTGGTGTTCAATATATTGATGGTTTTATTCCTTGATTTTTCTTCTATTTCTCTTCATTTTTTAAGTTTTTACCGATTATATATGCACATGCATTGTCAGAAAAGGTCTTGCTAAAATCGAAGTCAGAGTGAAAATTGATTTCGGATTAGGTAATCCTTTCATTTTTGTTTTAATAAAATTGTGTACATACTAAGCAATTTTATTTCATCTCTCTTATTATGTTAATACAGACATATCAATATTGAATATTTCAAATCGTACTTGATATATCATTTTCCGACTAGGAATTCACCTATGCTTAAAGGAAAATGAAGACACGCCATCCTATACTGAAGTGATTCTATGGAGAAATGTTAAACGCAAGCCTTTGACTAACAATCTCATTTTTGCTTGGCTATCTGACTTAGGGTTATAAATGGCACACGACTCACACATTTGTTTCCATTCCACTAACCCATCATTCATAAAGAGACTTGACTTATATGTGTACTTCATATGCATCTAAATGTCTGAGAAGTTTAGTTTTCCATAATGAGTGGCCTTGGTTATACGTGTTGCCATTGTTGGAAGGAGCCACGTATTGGTACTAGTTAATAGATATGACAATCCAGTTTACATCAATACTCTCATATATTAATGGGGTGTGTTAACCAAGCCTCATTACGAATTAATTGTTTTTCAAAATGATAATTGTGAAGCCATAGAGCCTTCACTTTCGAGGGTTTCATTTTTTTTGTTATAATCACCTGTAAAAAAGTTAGCATCATTGTGTAACATCCTGCTCCTATGCGCACTGAGCGAACTTATTATTTGAGGACACTTTCTTGCAAGTGATTTAGATTATTATACTATTGGTCATTTGATTATGATTATGAGATATTATGGATGTGATGAGATGTTATTTTTTTGTATTTACCTAGACAAGTGTTATTGACTGGGTTCTCCTGAGTGTCCAGGAATTTGGACCTTGAGGATGTAGAGGCATTGATAAAACCCCTTGGAATCTGGATCGAGTCAGGGAGAGTACTGTTGAATTTGAATTTTATTGATGTGAGACATGTACATATGATTATATGTTATGATGATTGATTATTGCTGATGACATGAGTCATTGATGGATGGAGGCTGATGATATCTTTTCAACCAAACTCACAAGTGGAGTAGAGGGGTCCGGTAGTACAACTAGGGACTTAAGGGAGAGGTGTGGATAACATCCCTACCACAGCCTACTAGCACTCCCTCCATGGCTTGAACTGTAGGTTAATGATTACCTAGTTCGAGAAGACCTGTGATGTCATGAGGGAAGACTGCGACATTCGGTCACGATGATTCTAAGGGGTGTGCAATAAGGCAGGGGCCTTATTCCTTAGAGGCCCTTAGTCTCCCACAATATCACCTAGCGGAGTATTAACTCCAGGGGTTTTTGATGTCTACCAAGCTAGTCAAGAGGCAAGTGGCACCCTTGGAGCACATAGTGCATCCTGAAGGGCACATCGTGCAAAGAAAATGGAAAGAGGCAAGTGGCACCCTTGGAGCACGTAGTACGTCCTGAAGGGCATGTCGCACAAGGAAAATAGAGAGAGGCGAGTGGCATCATTGGAGAACGTAGTGCATCCTGAAGGGCACGTTGTGCAAGGAAAATAGAAAGAGGTGAGTGGCACCCTTTGAGCACCTAGTGCATCCTGAAGGGCATGTCACGATTTTAATTGGTAAGCGAATAAACTTAGTCGGCCTTAAAATGAATGATGTGATAAGTAAGATTTTAAAAACAATTTTTCCCTGATAAAAATGTCGCCCACCCTAGTAAAATTTAAAACCTAGGTCTAAGTAGAACATGTGGTCAAAAAAAATAATAATGAATAAACATGTAACAAGAAGGGGGGGGGGGTAAGAAATTCAATTTAATTTATTAAAATCAAATTATAATGCGGGATTAAAATTTTAAAAATGGAAATGATTGTTTTATCTACATATGCTAATTTATTTTTTAGTTAAAAGGAAAAAGGGGTAAATGGTTGTTTTTCTACACTTGCTAAATTGATTTTTAGTTAAAATGGGAAAAGAGGGAAACTTAAAAGAAGTAGGAAACTAAAGGAAAAAGAAGAAACATAAAGAAAAGGGGAAACATAAAGATAAAGATGAAGGTCTAACTTAGTAAGGAATCTTGCCTTGGGAACTTGCTATTTTTTAACTCAACTAGAATTAAGTAAGGCGTAAGTCATTTAAGAAGTGTAAGAGAAATTTGGGACACATAGGAGAATTTTTAGGAATGTTTTTAGGTGGGTGAGGGAAATAGGAATAATTAATTAATTAATAAAATTGAATTTCTGGTGCAACTAGGGGATGGGTGACATGTGTACGAGGGAGGTTTTTCCTAATTAATTAATTGAAAAAGGAATTTAAGGAGAATTTGGGAAACTAATTACTTGAAAACTCTATAAAAAGGATGGAGGAGGAGGAGTATGTATTTCATCTTGATGTGTAACGTTACACTGTTGAATTTTTTTCTTGACTGAGCTTCTCTTGTGGGAGTTGGGATACCCAGCTCGGGTAACGAGTGGTAGCTCGACCCTGCGAGGCCAGATGGGTGCTAGTAGTTCTCTGTTATTGTGTGCGTGGCCCCTTTGTGGCTCGGGGCACTCACGAGGAAGAAGAGTACCACTAGCATTGGATGGTAGGTACCAGTGAGGTGACATCGTTCAGCAAGAGAGAATTGGAAGGAGCGTGCATGGGACAATGACTCAGAGCTTTCGCATTTGACTACAGTATGCATGCGTATATTTATAAATGGTAGTTTAATATTGTTCCTGCTCTTTCATTACTGTAATTATTTTGTGTAAAGATTATGTTTTACTCAGCAATTTATAATCAATGAACCTAAAGTCATCCCATCCTTACGCTTGCTGCAATTTGAATTGTTTCCCTTGGGCAACCCAACCCTGATTTCTATGACTTTTCTGTGTTTGTTTTATTGATTATTACAAAGAAATTTTTGTTTTTCCCTTATCCCTTTGTTCATCAGTTTGTGCCTGAGTAGTTATCTAGGAGCTGAATTGATGGTCGTCACTTCGGTGTTTAAAGACCTATAAATTCAAATGCCCTTCTTTTCTGTGCATGGAAGATGAGTGAAGGATAAATGTTTGCCCAACTATCTATCCCTTACTTATCTCTGTGTTTGATTGATTCATGGATGAATGATTTGTCCTTGCACCTTCCTTGTGAATGAGTATTTTTCCATTTGATTGATTCATTACTGTATTTTTGTTTACTGCGTGAATGACCGCATGGTGCTTACTGTATGCTTTTACTACGATTTTAACACTATGTGTGACTTACTTGTCTTCTTTATTTATTTTTTTAATGGCAATTTTTGTTTTTAGATGATTGTTAGATCAACACCATCAAGACCAAGTAACTTTGTTGTTGAATAGTGTGTTCATTTACCCCATTCTAGTTTTTGGCAGTCACTATTAATGGAAGTCAATTGGTTCTTTTTATATTTTTCTAGGAATACTGAAATCAAATTTACTTAATTTTCTATTTTTAACGATGTATTAGGGAGACTGGTTAAGGCCGACTAAGTTTATTAATGTTCCAAATCGTTCTTTATCACTGCATATAAATCCATTCACTGTAATAGGGTTTGCTCGAACATTCTCACATTTCTAGATTTATTCAATGTTTGACTATATTGTGAATTTATCCCTGTCTCATGGTATTGTGTCTTGAGTTAGTGGTACCACTATATCATGAACTTATTACTCTATCATGGAATTTCAATTGGGGAGCTCTGAATCACGATTTTCATTGCACATTACACGACCTTCTTGCTGTGAATTTCATGGCCCAATAATCATCCTCCACACCATTTTTTCGTGGAAAAATGCACAACTTTCATACTATGATTTGCATGGCATTTACTCAACGATGTCTCATTGCACAGTGAGATTTTTGTTAACATTATTTTAACCGAGCAATTTCCAGTTCTTCTACTAAGCAATTGTCATTATTTTTAACTCAATGATTCCTTTAGTTAGCTCAACGATTATCAATTATAAAATTAGTGAAAGTCTAGTTTTGGCTCTGATATTCTTGTATATTACATGACATTTTTATCCTTAGTCTCTCTGTGATTTCATATTTATTATGTCAGCTTATTCATTTAAGTACTCTGCATTTTACATACTATATTTACTAGTGAATTAAATGTCTATTGACTGCGAATATAACCATATTTAATGGACCACAATTTAATTTATTTGTTGTTGTACTTGCTTTGATGAACTGTGAATTTGACAGTGTTTTCATGGTTGTTTTACTTGCGTGGATGAATCACATATTATCAACAGTCTTCATGTGTTAATATGATGATGTGATATTGGCAGCGAATTATTGTGTGTTAATATGTAGATATCATGTGATAGGGTGTTAATGTGTTAATAATAGTGATTTAATATGTTGACATTAATTACTTTGACTGTGTTTTATCACATAGGCAATTTTTGGAATAGACAACTTTATTTCCACGTGTTGAACAAACAACACTATCACATACATTTAATAGAAAACATGTTTATCATTAATAGACAACATGATTTTCATTAATAGACAACGTGTTATATATTAATAGACAACGTGTTTAGAGAGAGGTATTGGTTGCTACGTATAGATTCTTAACCCTGATTTTAATAATGTGTGTGTGTAATTACAATATAAATGAAATAATGTGTGTATAAAGATTATGGATAGTGATATCATGATTAATAATCAACGATATCATACCTTTAATAAACGGCCATATCATATATCTGATAGACAACCTTAGTAGATATTTAATATACAATAATATCACATATATTTACCAGAGAACAAATTCAATGATAGACAACAAACTTAATTAGAGACAATAATTTTGGTAGTGTTGGACAACGTGAATTTTGTTTTATGATTTTCTTATTGGCGAATTTTAACAAATTCAGTAATCATTATAAAAACAATTTGATGATTTCTTAACTAGATAGCGAACTCATCCTTAAGAAAATACTTATATCAGTTTTATAATTAAAAGATGGCAAGGACATTTAAAGGACAAGAAATTTATATTTAAAGACAACAATTAAATTCATATTGCTTCTGTTAAAGGATAGTGAAATCACCCTTAGGAAATACTTATATCTATTTCAATTTGTAAAGACAACAACTTATATTGTTCAAAGACATGTTTCATATTTGTTTCAGTTTAAAAAAAAACGAATTCCTCCTTAGGAAATTACTTATCTGATCTTGGGATTTGGAGAATAGTTGCAACGAAATATTTGTTTTACTGATAATTATTTAATGTGTGCAGATTGATTTTTTTGCGAAAGAAAATTATTGTGTTGTATGAATGTCATAGTCGTCTTGTTGCCTTGTTGATTGGGTGCTTGGGTTAGTCATCATGTGTTTTGACAGTTAATTCAGTCTCCTAGCGCATTGACATTTTCTTGGGTTAAGGGTCCAGTTATTTTATGTTGCGCCATGGTCATTGTCACGCCTATCGCATGGTGACAGCATGATTTCTGATGAGGGGATCATCGTGCGCCATGACAGATAGAAGAGAATGATAACCCGACCGGATTATGTGCTTCCCGATGTGGGTGTTGTTCATTGTAATTGATCTTGGCACTTGGTTTGTAACGCCTTAATGAGTTTTGGTTTTGCACGTCGTAGAGGTTTCCAGTTACTCGTCTTCAAAGCCGTTGTGTCAGGTTGGATGATGTGGTCCTTTCACTCGCAGGTGTTGTCTTTTTTGTGTCGGGAGGGTAGTCATTTATATTTGTCTTGGATTATCGCATGTTTCGTCTAGTTGCCTAATGTATTAGAGTCTGAGTCATTGTCTTTTGTTGTCTGATCTGTGTGTGTGGTTTTCATTGTAAAGTTGTGTTGTTTAACTGTTGTCATTGTTGTCGTCCTTCTTAAAAAAAAAAAAAAAACTTTGCATTGCATCACATGTAGTCGTAACGATGGGGTCGTTACACATTGGATTAAGTAACGAATCTCCCATGTAACAATTTTTAGTGTGTAAATGATCACTTCATGTTTTATATATTCTCATTTTAAATTCTTACTTGAAGATAAATATAACACTTTACATGTAGGTTCATTGAGGTTGGTGGTGTCATAATACACCAGAACAACAACTGGTATTCCATCCGAGTTTCTTTTAGGTTAAACAGCTTAGTATATAGTTTACAGCTCATCGATAATACCCAAGGTTTTATGATTTCTCTCCATTGAAGTGATACAATTTATACAATGGGTTTGTATTGGAACCATTATAAGTGTTTTTTTCTTAATAATTTTATTAAACTTATATCGGTGGTTGTCTTATTGGTTTTCCCTATACAAAAGACATACAGTGTGTTTTTCAAGTCATATAAAAGTTTTTCAAGGTCTAAGCTGAGAATATATTTGTCTTTCATACATACATTTGATTTCATGTTTGTTCAAAACGTTTGGTTAGATTTCTCATGCTATACTTTCTCCGGTAAAGGATTATTTATGACCCTTGGGAAAACTTTGGTTTGAGAGGTAGTGGGTAGCAGGTACTCTTTTATTTTACAACTCACTATGTGTGCTCTTTGGAAAAGCTAATGGGTTTGTCTCTGAGTCTCTTTCCAGGATCAAATGCATAGTTAGTTTTATCGTGCTTTTGGGTTTGCAAAGTAATGTAAAACTCTTCATTCAAACTCCTCTTTAAGTCTATTACGAAAATATGTGATAACCTTTTTAAAAAAATTATTTAATATCTCATTTTATAGGGTGAGCGCCAATACGGTTATAGGTTTTGTATATTTCTTGAGTTGCGTCAGTACTATTCTCTACGCCCTTGTGATATGGATAGGTTTTTATTTTAATTAAACTTATGCTTTTCTTTATTTATGTTCACCGCTACTCAACAACCTTTGTTGGCTCCAGGGTTTCAAAACGAAGACCCTAGAATATTTTCTCCTTTAGTTCGAAAGCCTATTGATAAAGAAGAAGGCTTCCTCACCTTTCATTCTTCAGGTGAGCCATCCTTCCTCTGAACCTGACTCTGATTCTTGTAATGAAGAAGAAGAGGCCTCTCATAAATCTTCTGAGAAGAAGGGGAAGGCTCCCATTGACCCTTCTTCTAGMTAAACTGCTCCTAAGGCTTTCAGAAAGGATCTAACTCATAGAAAGTACCCTAGGCACTTACAAATATTGGATCGGAGCTCTATACTTCTATCACCCCAAAAGCGTGCATCGATTCTTTGTACCTCATTGGACTGCACGAATAGAGGAAAGGAAAGAACTTTCTATATAGCTTTCTTTCTTTAATTATTTGTTGGGAGCGAGTACACTACACTTCTCTTCTCGCTTTTTATAATAGTAGGGTTGAAGGGTTTTTTCTATTAGTACCCTTTCATTTGTAGAAGTTAAAACTATGATAAGAATTTTTATATATACATAACCCTTTGGTTTTCTTGGCATCTAATTGTTCTGTATAATATTTATAATACTTGTTTGTAAAAGTATGAATAATATTGATAACAACAATTTTGATTTATCTATTGGTTTCACACCATACTTTGGTTGTCACGAGCATTTTCAGTTTATAGTTTTTATTCATTTTTTTTATCTATTTTAGCTAAAGTAAAGAAATTTGTTTATATTTTATATATAATCATTCTATTCTTTGTTCAAACTGGATTCTATTAAATATAGTCATACATAGAAAACAATATATTGTATGCATGTAATTTTAATATTATTTGTTGTATATAACAATGGAATACTACACTTCTTTTTTATAATATTCATTAAAAAAACTTTTTTTTTGCATGGCTAGCATTTATATAATATACTACAACTATCTTATTTTTCTTAAAGAAAAACTTGTAACAACCTCTTTAATAGTAATGAACATTCTACGGGTAAATAGATATTTCTTGTTGCAATTAAAACAACAATAATAATAACACAAAAGTATCTCTAATAGTGAACACCACACTTACTACAAAAGTTTTTTACTGCAATAAAATTCATAACAATAATAATAATAATAATAATAACACATAATTATCTATATTTAGTCATAACCAGACTTGCTATGAATAGTTTTTTCTTGCAAGAAAATTAATAGAAACAACTGAGGACTATTTATTTTGAAAATACCGATTAAGACAATTTATGATAATTATTCTCTATTATAACTATTAAACATTCAATAGAATATAAAAACAAATTATGAAAACATATATAAGTCTACTTCATAATTCATGAAAGAAACTAAGTAGAAAATTCAATTCAGCCCAACCATAGACCTGAACGATCAATATCACTTATTCCTGTCACTCCTGGGCCTAAATCACTATTCCATAGGGATTCAAAAATTGTATAACCTTATCCATAAATATTAGAGTTTGATTCATTCTCATAACCATCAAACTCAAATTCTTCTCACAGGTAATCAACTACTTCCCTCCTCCTCTTTACTTGTATTTTCTTTTTTTAACCAGAATAAATAGATTTACTAGGTCTTTTTTCAGGTTATGCTCATCCCTAATGCTAGGGAATATTCTTGGCATAACTTTTTTCTATCTTATTCTCTCACATCTCACATCTTTGGGAATATGGTTCCACTTGTCCTCATGGACAATATTGACTCTAGTGGATTTTATCGCTTTTCACTCACTCATGGAATAATGATTTACTCTTTGTTACTGGATTATATAATTCTGGTTATATAAAATAAATGAAAAATAATATTTAAAAACAAATTCATCATCATCAATGTTTATGATGATTTAATTTTCACATAAATATATTTCCAAAAACTTTCCCAACATAAACCATCAAATAATAAAATATTTAAATGTTTCTAAATGGAGGGACATTACATCCTCTCCTGCTTGAACTGAACAACCCCCTCAGTGTTCAAATATGTGCATCTCAGCTCTATAATAAGAATAGATAACTTTTTCTCATGGATTATTCCATTTCCCAAGTGGCCTCGTCATGACTAAAGTGCCTCCACTGCACTTTAACCTGAGTGATGGCTAGGTTCCGAAACATAGTTTCCTTCTTTTCGAGAATACATAGTGGTTCCACCTGGAACTTACCTTCTAGTTCCACATAAATCGCATTCCAGTTTATAATATTAGTTACATCATGTACATACTTCTTTAAAAATGAAACATGAAATAAATTGTGCACTTTTAAATTGGTTGGTAGTGCAAGTTGATAGACCACTAGCCCCACTATGGGAAGTACTTCAAATCGCCCACAATATCGTGGTGACAACTTGGTACTCTTTCCAAATTTTAATGAATTGTTTTTGGGTTTGAATTTCAGATAAACATGACCTCCTATATTGAATTCTATATGTGTTATTTTCATGTCCACAAAACTCTTTTATTTGTGTTATGCACTTTTCATATTTTTTTTTACTTTTTTAACAATTGCTTCCATTTCTCTTAGCATATATGAACCCAAAGTAATTTTTTCAACTGGATTGTTTAAACTAAAAGGTGTTTGGCACCTTCTTCATACATCACCTCAAAGGGACTCATCTTTAGGGATGTATAATAACTATTCTTATATACAAACTCAACCAGATGAAGGTATTCTTCTCACTTTGTGGGCCAATCCATCACATACATTTGCAACATATCCTCTACAATTCAATTATTCCTTTCAGTATGAACATCAGTTTGAGGATGATATGCAATGTTAAAATTTAATTGAGTGTAGAAACCATTGAAAAAAGTCTTCCATAAATTCAAAGTGAATTTCATATCCCTGTCTAAAATTATATTTTTGGGTAAACCATGCATTCTAAATATATCCTTCATGAATATTTTTGCAATGTTTATATCTTTGTGAGTTCACTTAAGTAGGATAAAGTGTGTGTATTTAGTGATTTTGTCTACTTCTACCATTATAGAGTCACTTTGTCTTATTCATAAGCAACCCTATAATAAAATCCATGCTAATCACCATCCATTTCAACTCATGAATGGGTATGGGTTGCAATAACCCAGCTGAGTGATGGTGTTCAACTTTAACTTACTGACACTCAAGACACCTAACAAGATATTCAACTACTTTTTTTTTCATCCTAAGCTAGAAATGATCTTTATTCAAAGTTGTTATAGTCTTTTGGTAACCAAGGTGATTTGAATAAGCTTTCTTATGTACTTCAGCTAGTATCAAAATTTTTAATTCTAAATTACTTGAAATATAAATTCTTCCTTTGTACTGTAATAAACCATATTGATTTCATATTAATTTTTATTCCTCCTCAGTTGACTCATCTTTTTGTAATTATTCCTGTAACTTTTTATAAATTTCATCATTTTCTGCTACTGATTTAATTCTCTTTTTTAAATCAACTTGTATGTTATTGCTGAAAGTTGCTTTTAGTTTTCGGTTGAGTCCATGTACTTTCTTGTTTTATTTTCCTTTAATGTTTCTTATCTAAAAATCATTCTCACTTAGGAAATATAAGCATATTTCCTATCTTGCATTCAAGTTCTGCTAATAAAAAAATTAGTTAAGGTTGATATTATTAGTTTTCAACAAAAATCTTCTAGAGAGCAAGTATTATTGCCACTTTTTTAAAGCACATACAATAGCGTGTATTTCTAGGTCATGTGTTGCATGGTCATTTTCATGAGGATTCATTTTATGTGATTCATAAGCAATCACGTAGTCATATTGTAACAACACTCCTCCTAACACTTCCTTTGAGGCATTAGTACAGACCACAAAAGCTTTATGTGGATCTACTATGTTCAATATAGGTGTTGTTGTTAACAATTGTTTTAGATTTTCAAACTTCTCTTGGAATTTTTGAGTCCATTTAAATATTGTTACTTTATTTTGTAAGGAGGTTATTGGATATATAAGTTTTGAAAATCCTTCTATGAGACTACGGTAGTACCTCATGATGACCATGAAGGTTCAGACATCTGACACATCCTTTGGCACTGGCTAGTCCAGGGTGTCCTTCCATTTTCTAGATCCATTGAGATCCCTTCACCCGAAGTCTCTCATATTCTAAAAAATATTAGAATATTAAATTCTAAGTGTACTTGGGAATAAATTTCTGTTTTTGGAAAATTTAGATTTGAAAATTATTTCCATTTATGGAAAATTCGAATTTCGAATTTTATTATTGTAATTAATTATTTGATGATTGTTGGAAAAAGATTTGACTTGCCCAACTAACTTCTTTTATTTTTACACGTGTAAAAGACAAACTTTTTATAAATTAAATTTTTGAAGAGAAATGGAACAACTAAGTTAAAAATAGTTGACCATGACTCTATGAGTGGGGACATATTTGAGTTACATCAAGGTTGATTTTTACAAGTGGAAAATGTGTGAATTGACCACTAGCAGCCCCTAAAAATTAGGGATTTGCAAAGATGTGAATTTCCCAAGGAGGGAAGGAAATACCTAGGCACAAGATGCATATAAAAACAACATATGGAGGAGGCAGGATACTGCTTAGGATGTTGGAGAAAGGAAACTACTTGCTGCTATGAACATTGTTAGTGTGAGGCAAAGGTATTTATGATCTATGGATGGTGACTGTAGCTAAGGAGGATCATTGAAGTTTTCCCTTATGGACTCATGATGGGGCTAGGGGGTGAATAGGGCAAGTGAACTTGATTGTTTTGTTCTACAGTTGGGTGGAACATGGTTGTTCCATTTGTATTCCAGCATCAGGTTTCAGATATGTATCTTTACTTACATTCCCTCTCAATATTATGGTGATTACTAATTGTTAGGGAGATGATGGTTTATTATAGTTCAAAGATATTATATTGTTTTAATTGGAATGTGATGATGGTATATATATGTGTGTGTGTGTGTGTGTGTGTGTGTGTGTGATCAACAATACAGAAATAACAGAGTTAGTGTATGTTCCTACTTAATCCTTAAACATGGTTATACATATAAAAATGACTGTATATCCCCGTAAATGTGTTCATGCATAAAGAAAATATTGAACTATTGTCATGTTCATATTTGACCATTGAGTTAAATATGTTGAATTTTTATTCAGATCTGTACATCACCACAAAAATAACAGTTCAAATACAACTTTCATTACTACAACGTACATAGCGATGAACTCAAAGTATTTTGCAAAATAAACCCTTGTATTCAATCGAGCACTGTTCAAAATACTACA
Organism: Picea glauca; assembly: GCA_000966675.3. Lineage (NCBI taxonomy): Eukaryota > Viridiplantae > Streptophyta > Pinopsida > Pinales > Pinaceae > Picea > Picea glauca. The sequence goes on along the minus strand of JZKD02S0519203.1, from coordinate 71,189 downwards.
GTAGCATAGACCAAAGACTCCACAATCATGTGTAATGTAACATAATTCTAAGGAGTACATATAGAACCCTATTGTAATCGAATTAAGGCATGCTAGATCAGAACTCGAATACCTTTTGAGAAAGACTTATCCTTCTTTTTCTTCCCTCAAGTTGTATAACCTGCAAAAGGAGAAAATACGAGGGTTTAGTAAACTATGTTAAGCATTTAATGGAAATCAAATATTAAGAATAAGACGAGGATAATACTTATCTTGAGTGAGAAGTTCATATCGTCTTTGTTCTTGGGCGATTTTTTGTACACGATCCAGGAGGAGGAGGAGTGGAACCAAAATCGACTAATGGGTACCCTCGTACAATAGAATAGGTCTGCATCATTAATTTAATGTATCCATGCATAAATAATTTCACTTATTAAATAGAGAGAAACGATAGTGAAGAATTATTATGGAATAGGTAGTGAATAGATTTAATCAACAGGAAGCACATATTAATAGATATCAAATCCCTATGTATTTTTCACGATGAGTAACCCAAATTTAAATAATGTTATAGAAAGAACCCATTACATAGTTTCAAATCATAATTGTGTAAAAGCGTGGATCGAACCCTATGAGTGGTCTACCCTTCTGTAAATTATTTAACTCTAACCGACGAGAGTTTAGGTGGCCACAGAAAATCCACAGAGGCAAACTGTTTTCAATGCAAAGGATATAGACAAGGTATGAATCATGTCCTACTAAATTTCTATGTATACACCGAAGGTAATTTACGAATTACGAATAGAGGGTCGATGTTTCTATATATATATATATATATATATGCTATGTAAAACACATATTGTAATCGACAAAACATAGGGTTAGATTTTTCCCGATATGTATTCACTATGTAAAACACAGAATGTAAATTACGAACAGAGGGTTAACTATTGCCATGTATATAGAGTGAAATTTATGAGATGCCCCATAGAAGAGTTATTTTACCACATAATTATACAGAGCATATTTACGAATTTCCACAGAGTGTTAATGTAAATACACAGAGCGTGTCTCTGAATTTCAATAGAGGATTAATTTTGTATGTGTATATTTACACAGAGTATAAAATACGAGTTCCACAGGGTGGAAATGTAAATGCACAAAGCATAAATATACAAAGGGTTTAAAAATATACTTATATATTTACGTAGAGTATCAATTACAAATTCCATAGAGTGCTAACATAATTACACAGAACATATTTTACGAATTACACAGTGTCAACATATTTTACACAGAGCATAAATTATAGGACTTCCCACAGAGTAATTTGAGGAATTTCCCATAGAGAATAAATGAATGTATATGTGTAAATGATAAGGTTTAACAATGTTGCAATAGTGGATATAAGATAATGCGATAAGGAAATTGAAAATTTAACCATGAAAACAATTCCAGGCCATAGTTGAACCCCGGGAGAAAACTTATACAGAGGCGCGATGTTACTACATGGTAAACCCTCAAATAAAGAAAGAAACAAAGAGTCTATTTTTGAAACCTTTTTCCTTTCTACATTGCACCAAAAAAATATTCATTCACAAGATATAGAAAGCTGAAGCAACTAATCCTTTACTTACCTTGCACAGAGAAGAATCAGATGGGCATTCTCCTCCTTCCATTATCACTAAGGCCAAGTTTTTCCCAAGTCACAAACCATATACAGAGTAGGGAAAATGATAGTTACAGTGCAGAGGTTGAATCGCATACGACGCAGAGGTAAGTTTTGTGAGTATATAACCAAAGGGGGAAGGAAATGAACGATGGCGACCTCGAAGACCTCGCAAGAAGAGTAATGGTTATTGAGTACACCCAATACCACTTCCATGTGAAGCCATGGAGATGGCAAGCCCACATTGGGCACGACTTCCTAAGTGTCAAGTTTTGGAGGTATGATACCTCCCATTAATTAAATAACAATAGGCAAATGATTGAAGACCGACCTGTCAGCCACCATTAATAACAAGCTCCAAACCAATTTATTGTAGAGTCATATCGCTAGTCGTGCAAGGTTACAAACCATTCGGGTTATGGGTTATGCTAGTTACACTATACAATGGGCATATGATATTAGGGTTTTCACATTCGTAAGCTATATGTTAAACGATAGGTATATCATTTAGACTAAAGACTTATGTTGTAATAGTATCCATATAACAGTTTATATGTTAGATGATAATTTGTGGTTAGTATTAGTATGTTAAATGATGAATTATGGAAAGTTAATGTGATGATATTCATAGGCTAGTTTATATGGTAAACTATATATATATATATATATATATATATATATATATATATATATATATATATATATATATATGGATGGATGGTGTTAGAGTATGGACTCCATATGATAGTTTATATGATAAACTATATATATATAGATATATAGATATAGATATATATAGTAAAGTGTTGAGATATCCACATGAAATTCTGTAGGATATATAATGAATGTCGTTATAGAAAATGTGAAGATTACGGATAGACCTTATGATAGTTTATGATGATAACTTTGTTATACATACAATAAAGGATTAAAATTATGTCTAATGGATTATCTTTGTGTCACAATCAAATGCCGAAGAGTCAAGGAACTTAATGTCCCCTAAACATAATTTTTTCTTTTTTATTTGGGAAATTTGGGGTACATTACATATGGTATCAGAGCAAGGTTACAACACTTGGACCTCAAGGCAAGGCCAGATTATTTTAAGTTTTGTATTTTTTTGTTAAAGTAAAAACTAACAAATATGTTATTGTTACAAACAGAAAAATTGTTGGTCTGTTGTGATAATGTCAGCACAGAATGAAGAAGAAATAAGATCTGAAGAGAATCCTAATCAAGGACATCCTAAAGAACCTGGGCATAACAACGAAGGAAGTTCAACCACCCAAGTTTTGGAAACAATGAAGAACTTTATCA
>JZKD02S0519203.1:34750-68174 GCA_000966675.3 Picea glauca | reverse complement strand
TTACGAATTTCCACAGAGTGTTAATGTAAATACACAGAGCGTGTCTCTGAATTTCAATAGAGGATTAATTTTGTATGTGTATATTTACACAGAGTATAAAATACGAGTTCCACAGAGTGGAAATGTAAATGCACAAAGCGTAAATATACAAAGGGTTTAAAACTATACTTATATATTTATGTAGAGTATCAATTACAAATTCCATAGAGTGCTAACATAATTACACAGAACATATTTTACGAATTACAGAGTGTCAACATATTTTACACGGAGCATAAATTATAGGACTTCCCACAGAGTAATTTGAGGAATTTCCCACAGAGAATAAACGAATGTATATGTGTAAATGATAAGGTTTAACAATGTTGCAATAGTGGATACAAGATAATGCGATAAGGAAATTGAAAATTTAACCATTAAAACAATTCCAGGCCATAATTGAACCTCGAGAGAAAACTTATACAGAGGCGCGATGTTACTACATGGTAAACCCTCAAATAAAGAAAGAAAGAAAGAGTTTGTTTTTGAAACCTTTTTCCTTTCTACATTGCACCAAAAAAATATTCATTCACAAGATACAGAGAGCTGAAGCAACTGATCCTTTACTTACCTTGCGCAGAGAAGAACCAGATGGGCGTTCTCCTCCTTCCATTATCACCAAGGCCAAGTTTTTCCCAAGTCACAAACCATATACAGAGTAGGGAAAATGATAGTTATAGTGCAAAGGTTGAATTGCATACGATGCAGAGGTAAGTTTTGTGAGTATAGAACCAAAGGGGGAAGGAAATAAATGATGGTGACCTCGAAGACCTCGCAAGAAGAGTAATGGTTATTGAGTACACCCAATACCACTTCCATGTGAAGCCATGGAGATGGCAAGCCCACATTGGGCACAGCTTCCTAAGTGTCAAGTTTTGGAGGTACGATACCTCCCATTAATTAAATAACAATAGGTAAATGATTGCAGACCGACCTGTCAGCCACCATTAATAACAAGTTCCAAACCAATTTATTGTAGAGTCATATCGCTAGTCGTGCAAGGTTACAAACCATTCAGGTTATGGGTTATGCTAGTTACACTATACAATGGGCATATGATATTAGGGTTTTCACATTCCTAAGCTATATGTTAAACGATAGGTATATCATTTAGACTAAATACTTACGTTGTAATAGTATCCATATAACAGTTTATATGTTAGATGATAAGTTGTGGTTAGTATTAGTATGTTAAACGATGAATTATGGAAAGTTAATGTGATGATATTCATAGGCTAGTTTATATGGTAAACTATATATATATAGTAAAGTGTTGAGATATCCACATGAAAGTCTGTAGGATATATAATGAATGTCGTTATAGAAAATGTGAAGATTACGGATAGACCTTATGAGAGTTTATGATGATAACTTTGTTATACATACAATAAAGGATTAAAATTATGTCTAATGGATTATCTCTGTGTCGCAATCAAATGTCGAAGAGTCAAGGAACTTAATGTCCCCTAAACATAATTTTTTCTTTTTTATTTGGGAAATTTGGGGTACATTACATATGGTATCAGAGCAAGGTTACAACACTTGGACCTCAGGGCAAGGCCAGATTATTTTAAGTTCTGTATTTTTTTGTTAAAGTAAAAACTAAAAAATATGTTACTGTTACAAACAGAAAAATGGTTGGTCTGTTGTGATAATGTCAGCACAGAATGAAGAAGAAATAAGATCTGAAGAGAATCATAATCAAGGACATCCTAAAGAACCTGGGCATAACAACGAAGGAAGTTCAACCACCCAGGTTTTGGAAACAATGAAGAACTTTATCATGGAATTACAAGTGTTTAAAGAAGACAATGAAAAGTTGAAAAAGGAACAAGAAGACCAACTAGAAATAAATGAAATGTTGTTTCCCAACATAGTAACAAAAAAGAGACCAAAGGAAAATGATAAGGAGGAAGAAGTCAGTAAAAGATCCTCTAAAAACTCTGGTCATGAAATAGAAAACAATAACATTTCTTCTGAAGACACACACATGGAAGGAAACAAAACAACCACATTAAGAAAAAGAAAACAAGTATATCACTTGGAAAGTGAATTCAAGAAAATAAAACCATCCACCTTTGACAAAGAATCAAGGACGGGTGAAGAAGTTGAAGCATGGCTACTAGATATAAAGAAAGACTTCCATATTTACAATTACTCTAGTAATATGAAAGTCAGAATGACCATTTATAGCCTGAAGGGAAAAGCAATTTTCTAGTGGCAAGACTTGAAATTCGCTAAGGGATTGAAAGAGAAACGGATGGAATGGTCATATTTTAAGAAATATTTCAAAAATAAATATTTGTCAGAAATCTATTATGAAAGAAAGACTAAGGATTATACGAGCTGAGACTTGAACAAATGACCATGGATGATCTGATAAATAAATTTCTATAACTATTGTGATTTGTACCATACATCAAGGAAGACAAAGTAAAGATACAACGATTCTTAAGTCGTCTACCACAGTCATAAAAACACAAAATTAAATTTGAAAACACCAAGACTTTAAACGAAGTATTTAGAAAGGCTCAGATGTGCTATGAACATCACAAATAGAGATCTGAAATTCCCAAGGCATGGAAGGAAAAGAAATAGGAAAAATGAATGATCGAAAGAAAGGCCTCCAACTATCCCCTTTCCAGAATATGGAAAAAGGTTTCCAAAATAAGTACTATCATTCCAACCCCTAGAGTGCTCAAGGGGGAGGTAGACCAGTTAATATGGGAGTCAAGAAAGTTGGGGACAACCCCAGAGAAACATTAAAGTGTTGGGAGTGTGGAGAACCTCAATTGAGGAGAAACTACCCGCGCATAATTTCCACAACAAGAACTACATTCCATAACCTGCAATAAGCTTCTACAATACGAGATATCGGCAGAATCCTGCAAAAACTTAATGCAATTGTAAATGGCAGGTAAACTGATCATCAAACCACTATCGTGGAGGTTGAAGGTAAAATTCATGATAACCGCATTTCTATATTAATTGACCTAGGATCTAGTTTGAGTTATGCTACTCCTGGTTTAATTGAATTAAAAAAACTCAAGAAAGTAAAGCATGCTAAGTCTTGGTTAGTAGAGTTGGCAACGACGACTAAGAGAAAAGTAATAGATTTCATTCCTGAATGTGAACTCAACATAGATGATCAAAGTACAAAGTTAAATATGAACATTTTACCTTTGGGATCTTACGATATAATAATTGGAATGGATTGGTTAGAGAAACATAAGAAATTTTTAACTATTACGAAAAGTCACTTACTTACAAAGACGAAAACAACACAATTAGGACAATACAAGTGATCAAGAAACCAGTTTCAGTTAGGCAAATATCAGCCATGTAGTTTAAGAAATGTATGAATAAGGGTTGCCAAGTTTATGATGTTCAAGTAACTAATATGTTAGAAAAGAAAAATAAACCCAGTCTAGAAGACTTTGCAGTCCTACATGGGTTTAGAGATGTATTTGTGGACGAAATACCAAAAATGCCTCCAAGAAGAGAGATAGATTTCTCTATCGATCTACTACCTGGATCTGCCCTGATATATAAGGCACCTTATAGAATGAGTATACCCGAGTTAACAAATCTGAAAATTAAGATGAAGAACTGTTAGATAAATAATATATCAGACCAAGTGTCTTGCCTTGGGGAGCCTTAGTTCTCTTCATTAAAAAGAAAGATGGGACTTTGAGGCTATGCATTGACTATCAACAACTAAACAAGATGATGATTAAAAATAAGTATCCTTTACCCATAATTAACGACCTGTTTGACCAAGTGGGAGGAGAAAAGATCTTCTCTAAGTTATATTTAAGGTCTGGTTATCACCAAGTCAGAATAAAGGATGAAGATATAAATAAAACAACATTTAGAACACAATATGAACACTATGAGTTTGTAGTAATTATGTTTGGTCTTACCAATGCACCAACAACCTTTATGTGTTTGATGAATAGTATATTAAGTCAATATTTGGATAAATTTGTATTGGTGTTTATCGATGATATTTTAGTTTATTTGAAAACAGAAGAAGAACATGAAGAACATCTGAAAATAGTATTGAAGAACTTAAGGAAACACAAGTTGTATATGAAATTTGATAAGTGCGTCTTCTACCAAAGAAGGATACAGTACCTAGGACATGTGATATCTGAAGAGGGTATTGTAGTTGATCTAGAGAAGATAAAATCCATTATGGAATGGCCTATCCCTAAGGATGTGTAACATCCCGCTCTGGCGCACTGAGCGAACTTATTCTTTGAGGACAATTGCTTGCAAGTGATCCAGATTTTATGCTATTAAAATTTTTGATTTTGATTATGAGGCGTTATGGGTTGATGACATGTTGTTTTACTACATTGACATAGATAGGTGCTATTGAATTGGTTTTACTGAGTGTGTAGGGTTTTGGACCTTGAGGATGTAGAGGCATCAATGGAACCCCTTGGACTTTGGATTGATTCAGGGAGTGTGCCATTGGGGTTTGATTGTTTTACTATGATATTAGTGCATCTGACTGGATGATATGATATGGATATATTCTAACATGATTTTTTGATGATGCAGGCTGATGATAGCTTGTCGACCAGACTCACATATGGAGTAAAGGGGTCACACACGACTACCATAGATGTTGAGGGAGAGGTTTGTACAACAGCCCTGCCAGAGCCTACTAGCACTCTCGTCGTGGCTCGAACTGTAGGTTAACGATTACCTAGTTCGAGAGGACCCACGATGCCATGAGGGTAGATTGCGATAGTTGTTCATGATGATTCTAAGGGGCGCGCAATAAGGCGAGGACCTTATTCCTTAGAATCCCTTAGTCTCCCACCAGTTCACCTGGCGGAGTATTGACTCTAGGGGTTATTGATGTCTACCAAGTCAGTCAAGAGGCAAGTGGCACCCTTGGAGCACATAGTTCATTCTGAAGGGCACATCGTGCAAGGGAACAAATGAGGTGAGTGGTACCCTTGGAGAACCTAGTGCGTCCTGAAGGGCACGTCGCATTGTTGATGATAGAGGGATGATCCTATATGGCCCTAAGACAAATAACATGTTAAGTATTTTTTAAAACAATTTCCCTAATTAAATGTTGTCCAGTACGAAATTTAAGGTCTAAGTATCAATTACGCTAGTGGTAAAACTTGGTCTACCTTTAAAAATATATATAGAGAGAAATAAATAATAATAATTAAAATAAAAACAACTTAAATATTAATTAGATATTCGTTGAATCTTGTAACATGAATGGAGTAAAAAAATTAATTTAGCCATGAAAAAATAAAATCTTTGGAAATAAAATGTAAAGAAGGAATTAATTGTTTTATCTTGTGATAACTTAAAATAAACTAATTAATTGAAAAAGGGAAAAAGGGGTTAAATTTCACACCTTCCTTTTTGAGTTTTAAGTAAAAAGGGGAAAGAGGGAAAATCTTAAAATTTAGGAAACTAGGGAAATGAGGTAACATAAAAAGGGAAAAAGGGGAACTTAAGGGGAAAAAAAAAAGTGGAAGGTCAACTTAGTAAAGAATCTACCATTAAAGAACTTTCTAATTTTAAACTAAATTAATAATTTCATAATAGGGAAAGCCTTTAAAACCTATAAGGGAATTTAGGGACACCTGGGAGTGATTCTAGGAGTAACTCTAGGTGGGTGAGGGAAATAAGATAATTAATTAATCAAAGAAATTAAATAATGGAGGAATGAAGGGGATGTGTGACACTTGTACGAAGAAGAATTTTTGGGAATTTATTTTAAAAAATTTAATTAAATGAGATTTTAGGAAAGAAAGGAAGTTCAAAATTCTATAAAATGAAGGAAGGAGAAGGAGGAAGGGCATCTTCCGTTTGTGTAACATTACGCTACAGAAATATCGACTTGACTGATTTACTTGTGGGAGTTGGGATACCCATCTCAGAGAGGAGTGGTAGCTCGGCCTTGAGAGGCAAGCTAGGAGCTAGACAAAACCTCTGGATAGTGTGTGTGGCCCCTTTGTGGCTCGGTGGGCTAAGGGGGAAGAAGAGTGCCCCTATCATTGGCTGGGAGGTACCGGTGAAGTTTCGACGGTCGGAGACCACCCTGTGTGTTGATTGTGACCTTGAGGTTGTGTAGCCTTCGTCCCTAGCTCACTAATCCTTGCCTGAGTAGTCGGTCAGGAGCCTAATCTACGGTCGTTGCCTTAGCATCAAAAGACCTATGGATCTCAACGCCTTTCTTTCCTGTGCAAGGATGGTGAAGCGAAGGAGAACCTATCAGTCGTCTATCTCTGTGGATGTCCTTGCCAGATTGTTGAGTTGTGTCCTTTAGCACGACCTCTGTGTTTGGATTATCTTGCTTCCTTGTTGTTTATTTTTTGTATCTCGACTGATAGAATCCCTGCGATCCTTTCGATGAGTTATGCTTAGGGCCCTGGAATTCTCTTACTGTTGTCAGCATTTTTAAAGTGGTTTTTTGAGATGAAAAAATTATTTAACTTCGATCTGTGTTTGGATCTGGTTGGATTGAATGGTTTTTTTTATTTACTTACTTCAACAATTATAAATGTGTAACTACTATAAAAACGTTAACTCGGCTGTCGTAATTCGGTAATGGATGAAAAATAATTATACTTCATCGATTGCATTATGTGATGGCTGGAAAATATTAACCCTGCGTTGTTTAATAATGTCCACTATAGCCTTACATCTATATCATTTAAATGACTAACTTAACTGTGTAAATATCCTTTGTTGGTAATTTCATTTCTGCATGTTCCTCATTTGATAATGGCCACTCTATCTCTGCACCTACAACACTTAAACGAATGATTTAATTGTGTAAATATCATTGCTGGTGAATTGTTTCTATATGCTCATCATTTGATAGTGTCCAATCCAACATTTCATCTTCCTCACTTAAAATGGCGAAGTTCACTGTGTAAATATCATTGCGAGCGAGTTTGTTTCTGTATGCTCATCGCTTGATAATGGCAGTGAAACTCTGCTTCTTATCCATCTGTTACCTCTACATTTTACCCGCTTATATCTTTGCTTGCATTATCTGTGGTTGGCGTTTCATCTTAACCTATACAATATCTATATTGGAGATCCCTGCGATCTTACCTGTCCTTCTGGTGTGTTTTACTTAGCTCGCATTTGCTTTGGGCTGGCATTTGTGACCTGGTAATCATTATTTCTATTTCTATTGTCAGTTCACTTATTTTTACTTAGCTTGTGTTATCTATTTCTATTGACAACACTTATTTCTATTGTCAACACTTATTTCTATTGGCGTTTTACTTAGCCTGTGTTATCCATTTCTATGGTCAACACTTATTTCTATTGGCAACACTTATTCTATTGGTGCTTTACTTAGCCTGCATTATCTATTTCTATTGTCAGCACTTATTTATATTGGCATTTTACTTAGCCTGCGTTATCCATTTCTATTGTCAGCTCTTATTTCTATTGTCAACACTTATTCTATTGGTGCTTTACTTAGCCTGCGCTATTTAGTAATTCAGGACATCAAGTGTGTAGTGTACAACCTGTGATATATTCCTTGCACCAAAAAGTAATTGGGTCTTCTTTTTATCAATTAATAATGTCCCAATTCTTCGTTTTAATTTAATTAATAATATCTTTTATTTTATCTTTCAATTATTCTATCATGTTATGTGGGGTATCGAAAATGTACCTGATCTATCATAGTGTAGATTATCTTTATCGTTCAGAGTGGATGAAGCGTATGAATATTATAGAATTTATATTTGGAGATCTTTATATGGTTATGAAATGGTTAACTTGTTTTTTATGATTATTATATTTAGAGTTATGAAGTGTTTTCTTTTATTAATAATAATAATAATAACAATTATTATTTTTACTATTGTTATTAGTGGGATGAGGAGTTTTTGGGTAAAGGTTGTTAAGAGGTACATAATCTAATTCTTTGGACATTGTTATATATATCTACATGATTATGAGATATTGATTTTAAAATAGAATACTTATAACAAACAATAATATTTTAAGGAAAATTGATTTAGATGGTACTCTAATGACACTTGTAAAATTAAAATTTCGCAAATGAAAGTGTTTTAAAGGAAAATTTAGATTGTACCTTAATGATATTTTGCATTTAGGTGTGCTAAGATTGGCTATTGATAAATGACTAAAACAGATGGTAACTATTGACTAGCTTGACTCAACGATTGATCGGGATATTGGCGAAATCGCTTTTTTTGCTTGCGCTTCCCATTGAGGGCGTTGACGTCCATTCTAATTGATGTTCATACTTGGTCTTGTAAACATTTAATGTGCTTGGTTTTCTCACAGTAAGAGATTCTAGTTACTTGTGTAATTGTTTGGGTGCATGGGGTTGTTAGGATGATTGTCCTTAGCTTAAGTAAGCTTGGTCTGCTTGTGTCAGGCAGGATGTAGACACCTCCTTGTTCCTTAGAAAAATCGTCAGCCCTGAGACCTTAAATGGTCAAAATCGATGGGAACCTGGGCTTGGGCATTGATTATGTGTCCTAGAGGTCCTAACCATTGCAGAGTAGGATAGGCGGGTAGTCATTCTTATTCTTGTTAGGTCGTCATGTTGTTGTTTCGTGAGTTTCTTGCATGGTGTTTGTCGTCATGATGCATTGTTGAGTATAATGTCATATTTATCTTCCTACACACCCACACAAAAAATAAAAAATAAAAAAAAAGCATTTGTTATGTGAAGATTGATGTCGTAACTAAATAGGAGGGTTGTTACATATGGTATCAGAGCCAGGTTCAACCCGCGACTTGGGATCGCTACGACTTTTGTTGATGTGATTGCTTATACTGTTGTTGATCGAGTTGACTTGTGTGCATGTAGGTACTCATGGTTAGAGGATGCTATGGAGGTAGATGACAAGGTGCTAGGGAAGGAAGCGTGACGCCTCCAATAGCATCCACGCCCGAGGGGTCTAACCCCCAGGGAGACGAGAAAGTTCTCAGACAGGAGCAGATAGCAGTTGGTGATGTGATAGAATGATGAGATATTTTCAGCACATGTCTGAGTTGATCAGTCGTTTGGACCGAGATGAGGCCAAGGCGTCGACACCCGCTAAGGTTCCACCATGCGCTCCATTCAATACTAGTAGCATTCACTGTGAACTCGAGAAGGTCAAATTTCCCAAGTTCTTTGGTGCCTCAGATGGCACAGCCACCAAGGCATGGTTGGAGAACATGGTGATGTGCTTCGCACTTCATGATTATACCTCCAACATGAAGGTCTACATGGCATTCTTTCAACTGAAGGGGAGTGTTCTTCTATGGTGGAAGACGCTCCTACCATAGCTAAACATGGTAGTCGAAGACATCTCATATGAACAGTTCGAGGAACGATTCCAAGAGAGGTACCTTTCAGAGGAATTCATTGAGCGTCATCTCAATGAGTTCAATGCCTTATGATAGGGAGTTCGTACAGTGCCTGAATATGAGGCCCATTTTATGGAGTTTCTCTGGTATGCTTTGCACCTTAACACTTAGAAACTTAAGGTCAACATGTTCGTGTTCGGCCTTAACAACAACATACGTGCTAAGGTCAGAATTTTGATGCCTCAAACCTTGCATAATGTCATCCAGAAGGCCCTCATATCAGAGGAGGATCTTATTAGCGGGGGTCGGACCAAGACTCTAGCGAGACCAACAAGGCAGGTTTCATCTTGAGCACAACAACATCAGACACCAGCCAGACATACGCTGGGATATCATGGCTTCCAGAGGGGATCCACTTTCACTACACCCCGACGACCGATGCCTCAGCAGAGAACACCTTATCGAGGACCACAACATCAGTAGCAGCATCGCCCGCAGTAGTAGCAGTTTAGGCCTATTCAGCAAAATAGACCACGATTACAGGCCGGTGGGTTGTCATCTTCTACTTTGGGTACTAGGACTACTAGGTCGAAGAAAGGGTGTTGGACTTGTGGGGAGCCACACTACCAGCATGACTGCCCAGTGGAGAGGACTAGAGCGTCTGAATCAGTCGTACCCACTACCGTGGGAGATATGGGAAAGACCCATCAGATTCATGCAGTGGTGAATAATTGCCAAGTAGAGCACCAGTCAACTGTGCTCGAGACAACAGGTATCGTCGCTAACCAGACCCTTAGTATTTTGATAGATCCCGGTGCTACCGAAATTTTCATTTCTGGTGCAACACTAAAAGGGATTAAGGTAAAGGTAGTCAAACATGATGAGTTTAGCTTTGTGGAGATGGCTTCAGGAGTCAAACAAAAGGTAGGAGGAAAGGTTATGGGATGTATCCTTAACCTGGGAGAGTTTGTCACCAGGGCTAACTTGTACATCATGATCTTAGGATCTTACGACGTCGTGATTGGTATGGACTAGTTGGAATCACATGAAGCAATACTCAACTGTAATATGAAACGGTTGAGCTTGGTCGATGACAAGGGGTGGAGATGTGTGATTGTAGGTCAGAACCAGGGAGTTTCCTTGAGGTTCATCTCTTCCTTGCAACTTCGAAAGAGCATGTGCAAGGGGTGCAAGCTTTATGCGATCCTTCGGTTAAACAAGAAGGGAGTCACGAAAGGTTTAGAACACCTTTCGGTGGTGAGAGAGTTTGTAGACGTGTTTTCAGAGGAGTTACTTAGGATGCCGCCAGAAAGGGAATTGGAGTTTACCATAGACCTAAAACTGGGGATTGAACCAATAGCAAGAACGCCTTATCAGATATCGACCCTGGAGTTACAAGAGTTGAAAATTCAACTGAAGGAGTTGCTAGACCTGGGATTGATATGTCCTAGTGTGTCACCGTGGGGTTCACCTGTTATTTTCATACGAAAGAAGGATAGGTCGTGGAGGCTCTGTATTGGATACCGTCAACTGAACAAGGCCACGATCAATAATCAGTATCCGTTGCCAAGAATTGATGATATTTTCTATCAAATGAAGGGCGTGATGGTGTTCTCCAAGATTGATTTGTGATTAGGGTATCACCAGTTACGGATCAAGGAGGATGATGTCCCTAAAACCACCTTTAAGACAAGGTTTGGACATTACAAATTTATTTTTTTGTCGTTTGGACTGACAAACGCCCCAGGGGTATTTATGAGTTTGATGAATGGGGTGTTCCGCGAGTACTTGGAAAATTTCATCCAAGTATTCATTGATGATATTTTGATATACTCTCATACGATAGAGTATCATGATGAGCACTTGCGCTTGGTGCTATAGTGTCTGCGAGAGCAGAAATTGTATGGGAAGTTTTCCAAATGATCATTTTATCAATCGAAGATTCACTACTTAGGGAATGTCATCTCCAGGGAAGGCATCTCCATGGATCCAGCCAAGGTCGAGGCTATTATGGAATGGCCTACACTGACGAATGTCCCGAAAGTGCGTAGCTTAATGGGTTTAGCAGGATACTATCGATGGTTCATAGAGGGGTTTTCGAAGATAGAAAATCCGATCAAGGAATTGCAGAAGAAAAACAATAAATTTGTTTGGACCGAGAAATGCATGGAATCATTTCGGAGGCTCAAGGAATTGTTGACAACAACACTGATACTAAAGGTCCCTAACATGGATGCAGACTTCTTGGTATGCATTGAAGCATCCAAGGAAGGCTTAGGCGTTGTCTTTATGCAAGACGGACGAGTGATCGCTTACATTTCAAGGAAACTAAGAAGGCATGAGGAGAACTACGTGATGCATGATTTGGAGTTGCTAGCCATCATATATGCCTTGAAGGTTTGGATACACTACCTTGTTGGATGAAATTTTGAACTGAAAATTGACCATTGTAAACTACAACACATTTTTATGCAAAGTGACCTGAACGTGCGACGACGACATTGGTCAGAATTTCTTAGTGAGTACGACTTCAAGATTACTTACATAAAAGGAACAGTGAAACGAGTGGTGGAGGCATTGAGTCGAATACCGCACATCTTTTCGGTGCTGCCTCTTCAGACGAATCTATGTGAAAAGATTATATCTTTATAGCGTGACAATGACTGGTACAAAGAGGTCGAGGGTTTTATTCGACAAAACACAATGATGGTACCATGATTTGAGGGATTTTCATTTGATAGTGATGGTTTATTGAGGTTTAAAAGTCAGATCTATGTACCACCAAACGATAAGTTGAGGATGTTGATCTTAAGTGAGGCTCATAGAGTAGTATACATGGCTCATCTAGGAATCACAAAAATGAGGGCAAACCTTAAACCCTTATTCTTTTGGAAGGGAATGAAGGCAGACATAGTCAACTATGTGGCCATATGTCTAGAATGTCAGTAGGTCAAGGATGAACATAGACACCTAGCAGGATTACTACAACCACACACTATTCCAGAATCAAAATGGGAAGATATTTCGATGGATTTTATTGTGGGATTGCCATTGATGGCAAGGAGACATGACTCGATTTTCATATTAGTAGACACTCTGACGAAGATTTCTCACTTTATTCCTATGCATATGACGTATCAGGCACCTGACATAGCTAGAGTTCTGCTGGCCATAACACCCATAAGATAACCCCTCAGCCTATATAGGTTTCCCTTCCTAACTCCAAGAACCATCGTTGATCTGAATCTAGACCGTCTGGGCACAAGCAGTACTTATCCGTCTCGAAATAATGCATGATAGCCCTTCTTCTCAATCTTTGAGACTGAGAGGACACTCCTCCTGAGTTCTGGCACTCACAACACATTTGACACCGTCAGTATCTTTCCTAACTCCAATCGAAACGATACTGTATTGGATCCTCATACTCAATGCTTAGCTCCTATAACAAGCTCCACACACAAGTCTGAGTTAGTCTCTCTGAGAGTGTCAAACAACTCTCGTGCACCTATCATATGGAAAGATTCTATGTTGTCCACCAATCAAGTCTCCCTATTAAAGACTGTTCTTGAAAGGCCTGAGACCAACAAGATCTTCCATCTAGAATATGTCTACAACTTCTTCATCCTTTGCTAATAACACATGTTGCATTCTTCCTCTTCCCATATGAAGTGGAAATTGTGAAGCATAGTGGCCAAGGTCATGAAACTCCAAGCGTCTAATCTTGCTAAGATGTTTCTTTCATCTTGGCTCTTGGAAAACTTCTCTCTCGGGAGAATCTCTTCTTCCTGGTAGACCTCTTTTGTCTAAAGAATCTATTTTTCCCAACAAACCTCTTTTGTCTAGAGAACCTCTTCTGCCCCTCCTAGTGCGGGCTATAAGGGTCTGGTTCTCATCAATGCTACTCTTCACCATACCATCCATATTCTCCCTGGACACCAACCGGTTTTCCTCCTCGATACAATCATTCCATATCCTATCAAAAGTGGGCAATATATCTCGTGCACATATCACCTGCACAAATGGTTCCCAAGACTTGAGAAGACCTCTCAAGGCCACATTCCCCAACTCAGCATTTTGCACTATCTCACCAATGGTTGCAAGATGATATCGGATCTTTGTAATCTTCATAATATAGTTGACCATTGTGTCTTCACTAGTCATCCTAATAATCTGAAGTTGGTGCTTCAAGTGTAACATCCTCCCTATATTCTTATTTTGCTAGAGACCCACAGGGGAATCATACATATTATTGGCAATTGTCTTATCAAAAATGTGGGGGATCAAGTGATGCTTCACAGATTCTAGCAACACCTTCACCTTCACTTCTTTCTTCTTGTGTGTTGTCAACTCCTGTGGATCGATAAGATCTGCAACCACACTCTCAACATACTCCTTGAGGTCATTTTCTTCCAAAAAGAGGAGAACCCTTTCCTTCCAAGATCAAAATTTGGTTTCTCCCTCCAAACTATCCTCAAGCTTCAATGTGTTCACCATCTTGACCTGCCAATAACAAGAACAAAGACCAAAACAAGAAAAACACTCTTCCAATGTTGTAGCCAAAATTTTGTCTCAAGATGATCCTCCTCTTCAGATCCCAAGCTCTAAAACCATGTTAATTTTCACATATGCAATCTATGTGACCAATTTTCAGATCTGAAAATTGCTACCTAGTGAGCTAACAGTCAAACCCTAGCTATTATCATTGAACAATTGTACACTAAAAATTATATGCAACAAAAACATAAAATATTAGAGATGGATCATCAACACAACTAAGACAAATTTATGTTATGTAATCTTTATTAAATTTAGAAAATCTGAGGGAAAAACCATCCCTCTTGGTAAACACACTTTGACTCAAAACTAGGACAACCATTTTGTTACACGTCAAAATGTCACACTTGAGTGTCGCACCCTAAATGTCGCAACTGTCGCAAAGTGACGTATGAACCCTGTTAAGTGTCGCATGCACTATCTCAAGTGTCTTATGCACCTTACCTAGTGTCACATTCACTTTTCTAAGCATCGCAACCTCTTGAAACCATGAAATACATTTTCCACAATCCCTAAGTCAGTTTGGAAGAGAAAACTAAATCATTTGGGGTCCGGAGCCATACCTTTTTATTGGAAGAACTGACCATTTTTGGGCATTTTAGAAGGGTGGAACTCCCCTACTGATGTTGAGGGGGTGCCAACACTCCCCCTGCCATGTTAAAGGGGTGAAAATGGCACTTTTTATCTCACTAAGGGGGGCGCTAGTCTTGTTAGAGGAAAATATGGGATCTTCCACCTTTTCCTAAGAGCCATCTCCTTAAGGGAGGAGGTTGTTGTGCTTGAATCCTATACTATGGCTCTATATTAGGATCTAATCCCAACTTAAGGAGCCATATCCTCAACCATTTTCATCATTATCTCATGGTGTTTAAGCCTCTCAAGCCTATGTATTGAAAGTATTTCCAAGGTGAATGGGGGAAGAATTCAGATGTCAAACCTTTAATCCTATGAGAAGCATCAACATTTGATTTCAAGGTTTTCATGAAAGGAATGAATGAGGAGGATATCTTGGAGAAGTTACTGCATCTCCAAGCATTCTTTGTAAGTGTCTTCTTTTGGTTTTCCAATTAATATAAACTTGTCGTATTCCCTTTAAGTTCATGTGTTATATGTCTACATATTGCTTGTTTATCATTGTTTCAGTCTTCAGAGATAGGTTTTCTTTATAAACTCATATAAAGTAGGAGGAAGAGTTATTTTTATTGTCTTTGCAGGACTTCATTTGCATAAAGGAGCTTGGATATCAAGACCAAGGATTGGAGCAACGAGGATGAACATCACAACGAGGTACACCACATTCTTCTTCTCTCTTGCTTGATTGATTGAGTTAGATGTATAGGGAAAGTAGTAACCACTTGTTCACTTTTGTATTTGGACCAAGTATAGGGGTATTGGTCCAAATGGGAGCTTATCCTCTCTATAGGGTAAGGTTTCTCACAATAGAAAAATGACGACTCCATTAGGGATCAACTTTGACTAGTCTGTCCATTGTTTCATCTTGAATCCTTGCTTGTGATTAGATATTTATTATTTGATGCTTCATTTTGATATATCTCCCCCTCCCTCTTATTTTATGAAGAGCTTACAAATCCATTTATCGATTCTTTTCTGAGTTTTATATGTTGGAAGTCAGTTTTGATCTTTTTCAAAAATCAACACTCCCCTGCAATTGACACTAAGGTGCCACTAGCTGACTAGTGCTTCGCCTAATCCTCCTAGGGGGCTCCACAATGCCCTACTCCTTTGGTAACAGGGGCACCAAAATTCTCTTTTAGATGGTTTTGTGAGTTTCTTCTTGGTTCTACTCAGTTTTCTTTTGATAGGCATTTAGCCCAGAGTCTTCAAATCTGTCAGTGACTTTGTTTTCTTGAGAAATTGACATTTATTACTCATTTGTTTTCCTTCTGTGAGTTTGCAAAGATTTCCTAATTGTGCATGTACATTTCAGTTTTCGAAAACATTCTTTGGTAGTTTGGCATCATATTGATCCTAGAAATTGGAAGTTTCATAGTTCTAAGTACTTGTTTTTGTTAAGAAGAATATAAATCTTCTCCTTCCCATACATAGAATTCATCGAAAAGAACGAATTGCATCCCATTCCTTTGCATTCTACTGGAGTCGAGTCTCTTTCACATCATCATTTTCATCTCCATAAACCTATTGAGTAAAATCCATTAAAATCAACCACACACTAATAAATCAACTAGAACATTTTTTTGTTTTAGCACACCAACAGGAGCATAGGATTAGAGTCTTTGGACTAAGAAAAGTGAGTAAATTGTCCAATACTACTAAACATACTATAAAATACTAAAGAGTGAACAAATCCAATTTCGTATAACCATAGTCGAGAAACCCCTCTCACTTAGGGGTTAAACACAAGATCGTTGCAAAAGAGCAATAGAGATTACCCCTCCAAAGCTTGACCAATCATAGTAGAAAGATTGTATAATAGGGGTTCTTCCTTAAGTGTCACTGACTCATTTGGTCTCAGTACTTCATGAACTCTAAATCCGTTGGGGGTCCTCTGGAGTCTACTGGTCCACTTGTCCTCATTCCTATGGAATAATTTCATATTTTTATATACTATCGATACGTTCAATCCTGAATGTCGACTGTACACACCCAGAGGCTAACTACGAGTTGGTAATCTTAGTGGCCTTTCTTAGGTATCTACATAGGTGACTGTGGGGTTATTCCCATGGTACCAAGGGTAGACGTCTTATCACAATTTCAGTACCCTTGGAGGGTGATCCCACGAAAGCGAGGATTGTGTGCATCGAGAAGGGTTGTTACGTGGAGGTTGGGGTAACTACTTCTCATTTCTTTGTTGGCGGCTTGATATCCCATATTCAAAAGATCCTTAAATCTACTGTTGCTTGGTTGATTACTTTTACTTTTATTAGGAATGTGTTTCTTTGACTTGCTTCATTGTCCTTAGGATCAAAGATCTCACAGTATACAATGTATGGATCCTGAAGTTCATGAACCTCAACCCAATGTTTCTTACAAGAGAATGATCGAAGATCAAACTTCTGAAACCAGGAGTGTAACTTATGGAAGTGGCCAACACGTTGAATAACCAGTGACAACCTTCATAGAAAGTCTTGCATGTTTCGTGAATACTATTTTTACTGATCCACTCTTCCTACCACTCACTGATCCACCATCCACGAGATTTATTGATGCCTATTATTCTTACATTTTACCACCCCGTTCAACCACTACCCAATCTTTTTCCATGAACCCACCATCTTTTGGTTTTCTTGAAGGTCTTGGGAATTTCTCTTTTTCCACCACTCATGTAGTTGATACTGTTGGTGCTTCTTTGCTAGGAACATCGATGACTCATATAAACCCACCTCAACCACTTATTCTTACATATCCCTTCGGATATTGATCAAGTAATATTCCGTATTCACTATTTCCACACATGCACACACCAAGTGCTTTACTTGGTCGTACCATCAGTCAGATGGCCAACAATCAAGTCATTCAGATAACCACAGTTACAAAAGCTATTCAACCTCCATCTCAACCATCATAGATGAGTACACCCTACATTGGAGGTCAATCTTCAATGGGAATCCAAACTTTAGCTGGGGGGAAACCTTCAGCTGGAGGGAAATGTTTCACTAGGGGAAACCTACGTGGTTGCAACATTAACAAGCCTAGGGGAAAGCCACTCCTACAAGTCCTTCTATCCCTACTACCACTGGTATGTATCCTAGACAACCATTTCCAAGAGTTTCTAATCCTTTGTGGGTTCTGTTATCCACTGAGTTGTACTAGTTGGATCTGCAAATGAGTCATCAAAGACTAAGCAGTCAGATGCTCAAAATTCAGTGTTCAGAAATTCAACAGGTCTATCAGACCACCCTTTTTTTCATTTTGATCCCTCTGGGGCATTGTAATAAATGAATTGAGCATGAAAGTTGTAAAATACTATTGGCCACCTAAGACCTGAGCATGAGCACGTACTCTAGAGTGTTTTTTTTTCACTTGTTAATTATTTCTTTCCTATCAGGCAATTAATAGTTTCTAAGTTTTTTCACTCAAATCTCCTCTGAACCTAGAGTATGTGTTGGTGGTTAGGCCTTGGCATGGTATAACCAATGTATATATATATATATATATATATATTCATGCTAAGTCATGTCTATTGAGTCATGGAAATTGTGTTAAGTCCCCCCTAGGTTTTTTTTTTAAAAATTTTAGTCAATAAACAATTTCCCTTAAAATGGACAATTTTTAATGTAAAAGCCAATAAATTCATAAAAGTGGCATCAGTTGTTGTTATATGCCATATGTGTGCTCGTTTTCTAAGACATGACACCTCCTAAACCTTTATCCCCCCTTTGTTGAGGCAAAAAAGTGATTTTAATCTCTCAAAATTGAACTTTGCTCTCAAAAGTTAAAAAAGGACATTTTAATTAAAATGTTAAAATTTAGCAAGTGTTAAAATTTAGCAAACATGTCAGAAACATGTTTTTCCTTCTCTAGGAGTCCCTGGTCTAGTTGGAAAATCTTTCTCTTAGTGAGGTCGCCTACTTTGGGTGACATGGAAAGAGGGAGGATATTCGATATAGGCTAGGCACACCTCCTTTAGTTGGAACACTAGTAAAGAGGGGTGCTAATCCCTATGCTCAAATCATCCTCACCCTCACCTATGATCTGGATTTATGAAGGAATACAATGAAATACAGAAATACACATAAACGCAAAAATGCAATAGAATTAAAACTTCATAACATTAACAAAAAATGACTGAAATATGCTTACAGACAGAATGGAAATAAAATAGCTCGGGCATTGGTAGCTTATCTCTGAGAAGAGATGTGGCGGATACTGGCCTCTGAAATTTGTATTACAATGAGGCTCGAAGGCCTATAAATTATTGAGAAACAATGGAAAATCCTAAACATCCAAAAACCTAACCCTAGGAGATGAAACGCCAGAATATGGGCCCCGTCGGGGTAAATTGATACATCAATTTCCTGGGGTCGTAAATTTGGCATACTATCTCTGTTTGACGCACATGATACATCGTTAGAAATATCTATATGAGGACTACACTTCTAACACTGAATATCGAGTCCAGAATGAATTTATATTCGTTGGAGCATTGATGCAATAAAATGTCGTTTAGGGCCTCAAAACGGCTCCAAAAGTTCAGGACCCGAAAAACTGCTAAAAATAGTAAATTGTGCTACAATTAAGGAAACTAAAAAACTGAAAGAAATAATGGTGTGGGTCCAAGTGGAATAGGTGGGTGGTCACCAATATCCACCTGGATCATTCCTCCCCCCTTAGCAAGCAATGGTCCCCATTACGTTGAGTTCCTCCATGAGATGAGGAAACATCTGCTGAACTTGGTCCCCGGCGAGCCACTTGCCCAGGTGAAGGAGTTGGCCTGCTTTGACAACTCGATATAGTTGAATATCGATTTGACCGCCCAAGGGAGGTACAGGGGAGATAGAGACACCAAAAGACAAGGAACAATGGTGACTATTTTCATGGAGAATTCATCACATACTCAAGAGAGGATCCAATGAGTCTCAAGGATATCCAAGAGGGATCATCAATATAAATATCCTAGCTAGGACATAAGTAAGACCTAACAATGAAAATGGAGAGTGAATTAATTGGGAACAACAAGAGGAGGGAGCTAGCAAAAAGAATACCCCCACCCAAAAAAGGACAACAGGGGGATGTTTTCTATCGAAATGTGAATCCAACACAAGAATATTGGGTTCAAGACACAAGAAAACATCAAAGGTATGATGAACTAGCTTGGGGCTTGGTGTTGGGCCATGGTGGAGTCACCAAAAAAATTAAAAGTAAAAAATAGTTTGGGATCCAAATTGTTACTCACACCTCAAATGAGTGAAATGACTAATCTGAGCTAGCTCGAGTCGCAAAGGATCTAACACTAAGGATGTGAAAGAGAAAATATATACCAATAAGAGAGGGTTTGTTAATCTATGTTGATGGATTTATGTTCGATTCAAAGGATTTATCTTCATTCTTCATATGTTTCCCATATGCCATTACAAAAGAAAAGAAAGTGGATCATTTATCCAATTTGTTTCATGTAAGCCTATTTGGCTTGTTTAGACCAATCCATGAAATTAAAATTGTGATATTTTCCCAAAACAAAAATGGTTCTTCAACCTGTTGTCTCTAGTAAGATTGTTGGCTATTTTGTTTCCTACAAGTTCATGGATTTCCCTTGGAAAAATAAAGATGACTAAGCTATGAAAAGGACTAAGGGAGAGAGGGTTGGCCAAATTTTGGATAGGAATTTAGCTTGCATCAAGTAGCAAAGAATCCAAACATGGGAACACAATGAGTAAACTAAACAAAGGGGTCTGGACCTATTGTGAAATTGTATTTTTCATGGAGAGGGAAAACAAAGGTGAGTCTCCCCAAATTGCATAATATTTCAAAGAAAGTCAAATGACATGCTATGAAAAGGAAAACACAATAAAATAAAATCTTAGATTTAAGATCAAGAAAAACAAAGAGTGGGTATCCATAAAGAGCCCTTAGAATTGAAAAATATGGACACCCCAACTTGTAAGGTGTTAATCCTATTTTATAGGATGCTTGGCATAAATATAGTCTTTTGCTCCAAGCTCCAAGCTCCAAGCAATTGAAACTAAGGAGAAGATAGAGAAAATGAAATGGGAGAAAGTGAATGAGGTAGAGGTGTATGCAAGAGATGATGCAACCCAAAGTAAAGGGGTGGGGGGTAAGTGGGGCATAGACATGATGCAAGAATGTCAAACTTCAATGCACTAGTCCTCCTGTAGTTGCTAAGATGCCATTGTGGCACAACAATGGAACTATGAAGGATGAATTAAGGCAATAAATCTAAAGTAGGGAGTATTACACCAAGGCACAAAGGATAGTAAGTGACAGGGGTGTCTTAACAAAAATTAAGGATTAAAGTAGTGTTTGACAGTCATAGAATATGAACACACTATATTTGGTCGAATTAACTAACTAAAGGATGAGGCTACCTACAAGAAAAATTTGGCATACAATAGACTTTTGAAACTCTACAAACATCACAATTTCCATTAACTATGGAAACATAGTAGATTTTGGGCAAGGCTACAGTGATTGTAAAGGAAGATCATGGAAAATATGCTAAAAGTGGCCTAAGGATGTCAAAGGGACGAGGATAAAGGGACATTGAAAGGGAAAAGTGAATTTCAAGGTACCAAAAAGAGGGGGAATAGGTGAGACAACAAAAGGGAAATTGAGAGACCAAAAAGAGGGTGGTGGTGTGAGAGAACAATAGGGAAATTGAGAGACCAAAAGAAGGGTTGAGAGACTAAAAGGGAGATCAACAAGGCAAAGAGAGGGCCAAGAGGATAATGCTAGGAAAATGGGCCATAACAAGGTTGAAGAGGCTAAAACAAAGGTTGAGATATGAAAGGGGGCAAAGAGAAACACAAATCCCTAAGGATTTTCAAGGAAAACATTTGAGGAAGAGCCAATGCATTTGTCACTAAAAAAAAATTAAACAAAATTCCCCTAGAAAAAAAAGGAAAAATAGAGAGGCTAAAATAAGGGGCAGGAAGCTAAAAGGGAAGGCCTATAAGAGAAGGAAATGAGGGATGGGGCTAACAATACTCAAAGTTAGGCCGAGAGATTAATAACTTAACCAAGAAGAAAAAAAGGATGAAGAGGATAAAGGGATGCCAAGAGGGAAAAGAGAATATTGGGAAGACAAAAAAGGGGAGCGATATAACAAAACGCAAATCAAGAGGTCAAAATAAGGGATGAGAGCCTAAGAGATGGGCTAAGAGGAGAAACAAAGGTCCAAGAGGGAAATGCTATGAGAAGAGGCTAAGAGGCCAAAAGGGAGTTTGAGAGGTGAAAGAAATCAAAGACCAACACTAAGCCCTAAGGTTTTTTTGGGAAATTTTTTGAGGAAGAACCAAAGAATTTGTCCCTAAAAGAAAGTACAAAGATTTCCCTACAGGCATAAACAAAGGAAATGTGAAGGATGAATAAAGGGGAAGAAGATAAATTAGGGAATATTACCCCAAGGCTAAGTCACAAGGTTCGTCGAACCTAAAGCTTGAGGTTCTAAATTTGTCGAACCTCAAGGTTCATCGAACCTAATACAAAACCTGTGCAAACTTGAATGTGTGCCTCAATTCGAACCTTAGGACAAATTTGAAGGAGAATTTTATTGAGGTTTGGGATGAGGTTTCATGGTGTTCAATATATATAGCCAAACCTAAAGTCGAACCTCATCCGAACCTTATTGGAAAATTCGAACCCGAATCGAACCTAATCATTGCCAAACCCGAACTTGAACCATGTGACTTAGCCCCAAGGAACAAAGGAGACGAAGTGTCAAGGATGACTTAAACAAAATAAAGAGAACACTAAAGTAGGGTTTGAGAGAAATGGACTATGAACACACTACCTATGGTAGAGGGAAATGATTCATGTATTAGGTTCCCTACTAGGTAAAGGTAGGATACAGTAGTGAGAAATGATACAAATGTGGTGGTTTCCATTTCATATGGAAACAAAGTAGGTTGTGGGAAACAATACAACAATTACAAAGGAATAACACCACAAAGATACTAAAAGAGGGAAAAGGATGCGAAAGGGCCAAGAGGTAAGGCATAGAACTATTATGGAGCAATGGCTAGTTGGGGTGTGGCACATTGTTAAGGGTATGCAGGTTGAGAATCTATTGCCAGAAAGTGAAAACCGAAAGGAGGAACCAAAAATTAGTGAGGAGTGGATACAGTAAACTTGGAATGACAAGAAGAAACAAATCCTCCTACAAAACTTTCATTAGGGAATGTTATACCACTACAAAAGGAAGGAATTGGGAGAGAACCTCAATAAATGGAGATATCGAAGAGCGAGGATTCCTCTACTACACTTCCATGAAGAGAGTGTGTTTGGATTTTGTGAGAAGGGTTGAAGGAGAATGCCAAGATACTCCATTAGTTTATGAACCCATTAAATAAAAGGAAAAACAATATATCCAAAAAGAGATGAATGCAAAAACAAAAGGCCTGATGGAGCAACATGGTTGAGTGAAGATGTAAGATAGCTATTAATATTTTAATGCAAGATAGCTTGTAGAAGATTCATGAGATAACGGTGAACCACTACAATAAGGAGGCTGCCAAATTGATCTAGTGCCCAAAATACTTATAAAATAAAGAAAAGGAAGAGGGAGTAATAGCTTGTAGCAGAGGGTTCACTTCCAAAAGTGAAAAGGATAAAAAGAAATAAATTCAAGGGGAAAGGGAAAACTCAAGAGAGGGCTTGTCCTGAAAACTACATCATAGGGTCCAAGACATAAAGACAAAGGAAAAGAGAAAAAAAATCGAGGTGGGGGCATCCTATGCCAACTAAAAGAAGAGGGATGCCACAAGAAATTTGACCGCCTAAGGGAGGTGGGGGGAGATAGAGACCCCAAAAGACAAGGAACAATAGGGACTATTTTCATGGAGAATTCATCATATACTCAAGAGAGGATCCAATGAGGCTCATGGATATCTAAGAGGGTTCATCAATGGAAATATCCTATCTAGGAGATAAATAAGACCTAACAATGAAAAGGGAGGGTGAAGGAATTGGGAACAATGAGAAGAGGGAGCTAGGGAAAAGAATACTCCCACCCAAAAAAGGACAGCGAGGGGATGTTTTCTATCGAAATGTGAATCCAACCCATGAATATTGGGTTCAAGCCACAAGAAAACATCAAAGGTATGATGAAATAGCTTGGGTCTTGGTTTTGGGCCATGGTGGAGTCACCAAAAAACTTAAACGTAAAAAATAGTTTGGGAGCCAAATTGTTACTCACACCTCAAATGAGTGAAATGGCTAATCTGGGCTAGCTTGAGTCGCAAAGGATCTAATACTAAGGATGTGAAAGATAAAATATATACCAAAAAGAGATGGTTTGTTAATATAGGTTGATGGATTTATGTTTGATTCAAAGGATTTAGCTTCATTCTTCATATGTTTTCCATATTCCATTACAAAAGAAAAGAATGTGGTTCATTTATCCAATTTGTTTCATGTAATCTCATTTGGCTTGTTTAGACGAGTGCATGAAATTAAAATTGTGATATTTTCCCAAAACAAAAATGGTTCTTCAACCTGTTGTCTCTGATGAGATTGGTGGTTATGTTGTTTCCTACAATTTTATCAATTTCCCTTGGAAAAATAAAGATGACTAAGCTATGAAAAGGAGTAAGGGAGAGAGGGTTGGCCAAAAGTTGGATAGGAATTTAGCTTGCAGCAAGTAGCAAAGATTCTAAACATGGGAACACAATGAGTAAACTAGACAAAGGGGTATGGACCTATTTTGCACTTGTGTTTTTCATGGAGAGGGAAAACAACAGTGAGTCTCCCTAAATTCCATAATATTTCAAAGAAAGTGAAATGATGTGCTATGAAAAGGAAAACACAATAAAATAAAATTTTAGATTTAGGATCGAGAAAAGAAAAGAGTGAGTATCCATAAAGAACCCTTAGAATTGAAAAATATGGACGCCTTAACTTGTAAGGTGATAATCCTCTTTTATACGATGCATGGTGGAAATGGAGTCTTCTACTCCAAGCTCCAAGCCATTGAAACTAAGGAGAAGAGAAGGAAAATGAAATGGGAGAAAGTGAATGAGGTAGAGGTGTATGCAAGAGATGATGTAACCCAAAGTAAAGGGGTGGGGGGTAAGAGGGGCATAGACATGGTGCAAGAATGCCAAACTTCAATGCACTAGTCCTCCTTTAGTTTCTATGTGGAAATGTAGTCTTCTTGGTTCTCACTCCACATAGCTTCAAGATCCAAGCCATGGAGACTAAGGCCAAGAGAAAGAGAATTAAATGGGAGAAAGTGAATGATGTAGAGGTGTAGGTGAGTAGTGATACAACCCAAAGTAAAGGGGGCTATGAGAGGATCTAGATTTCAAACCATGAACAAGGGGATGCAGGGGAGAACCCTAATTGAATCACCATAAATAAATGATTCTCTCTATCACGGAAACAAACAATGAAGATGACCTTTAGTAAATGATGGATGGAGACTAAGGCCAAGAGAAGGCGAAGGAAGCAAGAGAAAGAAAAAGAATTAGATGTGTAGAAAAACAACGATGCAACCCAAAGTAAAGGGGGGTGCTAGGAGTATGAACATGTTTCAAGAATTCCACGTTTCAAACCACAAACAAGAAAGGAGGGTAAGAACCCTAATTGAACCTCCATAAATAAAGAGTTATCTTCGTAATGGAAATGAAGAATGGAGATGAGCTTAATTAAATGGTGGAGAAAATGGATCCTTGTGAAATTATATTTTCTAATGGAGGTGCCAAATGATATGATGGAAGTCATGGAGGTCCTTACACCACTCTTTCACTCCTAGAATTATAAAATAAAGCAATGATGCAATATGGAGAGGCCATGGATGGCCAAGTAAATTGTAAAAACCTATAAAATGAAAGGGAGAGGAAAACCTTCAAAGAGTGGAGTAAAAGCTCCATGAACAATGATATAAATTTAAGGAAAAGTGGACTAAAAATTCCTTGAAGGGAAAAAATGATTCCCTGGATGAGTTCAAGGCCCAAGACAAATAAAAGGAACTCTAAAATAAAATAAGTGATCATGATTTATTGGAAAAGGGAATGAAAATGTGTCAATGAGAAAAACTCAAGATTTTAGCAAAAAGCACTCTATACTATATGAAAAACAAGAAAAATCATTTCTATGTTCCATGAAAAACTAACAAAATATCAATTATTAATGTGACATATACTCATGAAAGAGAAAAACAATCTAGAATGATTTACAAATTCAAAAATATCGAAGGAAACAAAGGGTGGAAAAACTCAAAAAGGTAAAATGTGAGGTCAAAGGGGAAAGGATTGGGCCCACTGATAAACATGAAACCAAAACAAGTCAAGATATCCTCCACTAAAGTAATTTAACTAAATGGGTGTGTCTCACACATTAAGCCTGTTGTTATTCTTCATATAAGATATGATCGATGTATTATTACAATGATGAGTGCTCCATGTATAGGGAACATAAGGTGACCATCCATGAAAGGATGCGTCCCTTGAGTAATCAATAACTATTTATTATTATCATTAACTTATTATATACTATATTTAATAATCAATAATAATTGTATTATTAATTATTATCTTTAGAGAATGTCTTTATGATGTTGTCCAAACATCAACACTCACTCTCAACAAGGGAGACATTCTGCAACATTCCACTCGTCTCTGAAGTATACAAACTTCACCCTAGACTCATGACACTTGTCTGTCAGTCTTGGGAGACATATCTCTCCCACCTGAACCGAGGAGAAACTCCTTCTAAGGCTCTACCTCTTAGCCAATTAACTCTCTCTAAGATTAGGCTCATTTTGGGTCCGCATGTAATATCATATAGCATCTTGTGTCTTTATCAGTCCTTTTCAAGTCACCATGACTAAGACAAAGAATACACCAGGATATTTCAGCACAGGCAGGCACCTATGAGTGAATGTCGGCTTGATGCTAATTGACACGTGGAAAGCACTTCAAGCACCTCAAGTCCATATTATTCCTTGTCATGATCAAGGAAGGACTATGTCTGGGCCCATTTACAACAAGTGCACCTTTATGATAAATGTATTCTATCTCTCTTGGTCTGCAGCCCAATTTAGGAGAATTTTCACCCGACGCTGAAACATCAACACTTCCTCTTAGCTAGGAAGGTATATTTCCATAGTAGTACACAACTACTATCCAGATACTCGCAGTCTCTGCTAGTGGTATATAACCACCATAGTAGCAAAAGGTTTGTCACACATAGCACTCCCATGTGGACTTCTAGAGGCTACTCCCTCTAGGAACACTTAGGATCAACTCCCCATAGTCTGAGACGTCAAGGGTCAACTCCCTTGACATGTCCTCATGTTCTCTCCACATGGGACGATGGGCTATAAGCACAAATGCACTTATTTCTTCTCGAATAAGTGTTCCACTTATCCCTTCTTGAATAAATGTCCTCATAGATCAACTCAACTCAATTCACAGAGGAGTACGATCTGGAGAATGTTTGTCACACATGGCACTCCATGTGGACTTATAGAGGCTACACCCTCTACAAACACTAGGGTCAACTCCCAAAGTGTATGATGTTGTTATATACCAGATATAAAAAGTATGCAGAACAGAAATAAAATGCTAGAAATTGCAGAATAACAGTAATATAACCAGCATAATCTCCACAATAACACAGAAATGATATAAGAACAACAACAGAATTAATGCTTTGATTCAGAAAGAAATGTTCACGGGCCTCTTCGAGGGGGAAACCTCTAGTCTAGCAACGCTCTGTTGCAATAATATTCAAGCTAGGGTTTTCATACCCTTGACCCTTATTTATACTAACTATGTCTATCAAGAGAAACATCTAGAGGAAGATCCTTCTAGAGCAGAAGCTTCTATTAGGTCTTCTTATATCCGCCTTATTCTATTTTATTGAAAGGCCTTATTAATATTGACCTTTATTACATCCGAATATATTTATCTACCTATGTGTGGGTTAGGACCCTAACATGTCTTCCCCCTTAAAAAAAACCTTGTCATCAAGGCTTGAGATGTGGAAACTGCTACAGAATGGTAGTTGGTTCCCAAGTGGCATCTGCTGGAGTTGTATCTTTCCACTGGACTAGCACTTCCTTGATGGTTCACTGACGCAGGCGATGCTCACGCTGGTCCAAAACTGCTTCTGGTTGTAGCCAAATGGATCCTTCTTCAGCTAACTCGGGAAGGTTGGTTTGAATTTGGCACCTAGTTCCAATCACCTTCTTTAAGCATGAAACATAGAAAATAGGATGTAGCTTTGACTGACTGGGCAGAGCTAACTAATAGGCGACTTGTCCCACATGCTTGAGAACTGTATAAGGACCATAAAATTTGGGCACTAGCTTCTGACACTGCTCGACCTTGAGGGAAGTTTGCTTGTATGGTTGCAGTCGCAGAAACACCTGATCCCCTTCTACAAATTGATGTTCAAAGCAAGCTTGATATGTTTGTTGCTTCATGCGATTATGTGCCATGACCAAGTTCTCTTTAAGGGTATGAAGAATATACTCTTGAACTGTAAGTGTTTGGTCAACCCCCTGGACCTTCAAGGTACCCGGTAAGTATGAGAGAACTGAAGAGGGATTCTGTCTATATATAGCTTCAAAAGGAGTCATGCGTGTAGTTGTATGGTAGGAAGTGTTGTACCACCATTCAGCTAGGGGTAACCATTAAGCCCATTGATTTTTCTTTTCAGAGGAAAAACACCTTAGATATGTTTCTAAACACTTGTTGACAAATTCTGTTTGACCATCAGTCTGGGGATGATAAGTTGTACTTAGATGCAATTGGGTGCTTTGTAGCTTAAATAGTTCTTGCCAAAAATTGCTTGTGAAAGTTGGGTCATGATCAGAAACAATAGAGTGCAGCATGCCATGAAGCTTGAAGACCTGGTCCATAAAAATTTGAGCCACCGTGGATGCAGTAAATGGGTGTTGAAGAGCACAGAAATGAGCATACTTGGAAAGGCAATCCACAACCACCATTCTGACTTATTTATTTCCCAATTTGGGTAAGCCGGTAATAAAGTCCATAGAGATATATTTCCAAATAACAGGTGGAATCGGAAGCGGTTGTAGTGTGCCCAGAGATTTGACTGTTTTTCCCTTGTTGTGTTGACACACCTCACATTTAGCGACAAAATTACGGATGTCTTGTTTCATACCATCCTAGAATAAAGAACATTTAACCTTGTCATAGATTTTGGTGAACCCGGAGTGCCCTGCTGTGGGTGTAGCTGAAGCTCAGAAAGTATTGTGGATTTAAGCTTTGATTGTTTACTTAAATACAAATGGCCTTTGTATCGAAGCTCATCCTGGAGCTAAGAGTACCCTGGGGGATATGGAGCATTGGTCTGCAACTATTGGATCAGATGCGAACTTTTGGGATCTTGTAGCCATTCTTGGCGCACAACTTGGAGCCAATCTGGTACAATGAAGGAAAAAGAAAAAAGGGATCCTTCTTGTTCATATTTTCGGGACAGTGCATCCGCCACCACATTGTCTTTGCCCTTTTTGTAAATGATCTCATAATCATAACCAAAGAGCTTAGTCACCCATTTTTGTTTCTCTAGGGAGGAAATGCGTTGTTCCATAAAGTACTTGAGGCTTTGATGGTCTGTCTTAATTTGGAAACGTTGCCCCAAGAGATAAGGGTGCCACAAATCAATGGCATGCATAATAGCCAACATTTCCTTTTCATAGATGGGTTTTCCCAGATTCCTTTCAGATAGTTGTCTTCTAGTGAAGGCTAAAAGTCGACCCTTTTGCATAAGGACAGCACTGATTCATTTCCCTGGGGCATCACATTCCAACACAAAGGTCTTTGTGAAATCAGGAAGGGCCAGAACCGGAGTGGTGCACTTGGCCGTATTCAAGGTTTGAAAAGCTTGAGTAGCGGCTGAAGTCCAAGTGAAAGAGTTATTTTTTAGGAGAGCCGTGAGAGGTGCTGCAATCTTGCTATAATTCTTAACAAACTTGCAATAATACCTTGTTAATCCCAGAAATCCATGCAAGATTTTGAGAGTCTTTGGGTGCATACAGTCTTTCATAGCTTCAATCTTTTTTGGATCCACCCTGAAACCATCCTTTCCAACCAGATGATCCAAATATTCTACTTCTGCGGCACCAAAATCACATTTAGACTGTTTCAGGAAAAGTTTGTGCTGAGACAGTAGATGGAGAACTCGATCCACATGAGTAAGATGGTATGTCCAGGTTTTTCTATGGATTAGGATATCATCAAAGAAAACTAATACAAAATGACGTAGAAAAGGACGGAAGACATGATTCATGAGACTTTGGAAGGTGGAGGGGGAATTACACAAGCCAAAGGGCATGACCAAAAACTCATAGTGGCCCTCATGAGTTCGAAAGGCCATCTTGGGAATGTTTGCCTCCTTCATACGTATCTGGTGATAGCCCGAGCGAAGATCAAGGTTAGTAAAGAATTGGGTGCCACTCAATTCATCCAGGGGGTCATCAATGACAGGAATGAGAAATTTGTCTTTAATGGTCAGTTTGTTGAGGGCACGGAAGTCAGGACACATTCTCCAAGAACCTTCTTTCTTCATGACCATGACTACAGGAGAAGAGTAAGGGCTCCTACTAGAGCGGATAATGCCTACAGTAAGGAGTTCCTGGACCATTTTCTCAATTTCATTTTTTTGTGAAAAGGGGTGGCGATATGAACGGATATTGAGAGGAAGGCTTTCGGGTACAAGGTGAATGGAATGATCATGAACACCGCGGGAAGGAGGGAGTCCTTGGGAAGTGGAAAATACCATTTGGTGTTTAGAAAGGAGGGCTTGGAGGTCTTCCGGCACCGAGGGTGTCTCTGTTGCTTGTATGGCATGGAATTGGGCAATGACACCAGAATGACATTTTTTGAGCAATTTTTCCATGCAATGGGAACTAATGACCTCAGGTGAACCAACCATGATGCCTTGGAATTTATATTGGTGGCCTTCCTAGTCAAATTGCATGGTTAATGCCTTAAAATCCATGAGAATGGGACCCAAAGTCCTTATCCAGTCTTCACTCAACACAATGTCACAACCACCCATGTCGATAGCAAACATATGGGATTTTAGGTGGTAGTCATCGATTTGGAGATGAACATTTTCACAACGCCCTCCACACTTCATGGAACCACCATTGACAATCATGATTTGGAAATTGTTGACGGCATGGATGTAGTAATGATTTTCTTGGGGAATGCAGCGATGAATAAAATTATGGGTGCTTCCACTATCAACCAAAATGATGACCTTATGATGCTTGATGTAACCGATTAACTTGAGGGTTTGGGGGGCGGAGAAGCCAGTGAGAGAATTGAGGGAAATGATTGGTTCCGCTTTGGGAGGGTCTGAGGGAGAGGTTATGTTAGTGATGTCAGGTGATGCAAGAACAAGGGGAGTTTCAACATCGAGAAATATCCTCAAATATGGCCATAAAAATCTTTTGTTCCTTACTTGTGCCCCGGGAAATATTTTTAATCACAATTATAACAAAGGCCTTTGAGTTAGTGTTCAGCCATTTCATCCCTGGTCAATTTTTGGATCTTTAATGGGGCGGAGGGAGTAGTGGGATTTACAGGTTTAGGGCGAGGGATAAAAGAGGGTTTATAGTTTTGAGAGGATACAACCTGTTGTGCTTCTTTATCTTTTTTAGTAACCTCCACCCAACTCGAAGGTCAAGCCATGAGGACATGGGCCCGAATCTCCTCCTTGAGGCCACTGATAAAACACTCTCGAAAGAAAGCATCAGTCATGCCATTTATTCTAAAATCCAGGCGCTCAAAGGCATCTATGAAGTCTTCTACTGTGCCTGATTGTTTCAACTTTGTCAAACGACCCAAATGGTTAGTGTTAGTGTCAAAGCGCTCATAAAGCTTAGTCACAAATTGGGTCCAAGCAATATACCCTTGACGAGAAGTTTTTCTCCATTGCCAACGTTCTTGATCTAGATGGAGAATACCATACCAGAGTTTGGCCAAGTCATTTGTAATGCCATATAAAGAGAAATAATGTTCCATTTGGGTGACCCAACTAGTGGGGTCCGAGCCATCAAATTTGGTCACATCCACCCGTGGAAGGCATAGGTCACATTGAACGTGATGGGGATGAAAGGTATGGGAATGGGAGGAATGTTCACCTTCAGTCTTTGGAGGTGCATCAGAGAAAGGGTCATCTGTAGGGATCTTCAGTTTGGTGCAGAGTGATGCAAATACAGATTCAAGCTGGGTGGTCAGTTCTTGTCTGACTTCCTCCATTAAGGACTGCATGGTTGTATTTATGGTTGTATTGATGGATGAATCGATGGAGGCAATAGTAGCACTGAGTTGTTTCACTTCTTTTTGGGTCTCGAGGAAACCATATTGCAAGGTGTTGAAGCGAGTTTTCAGGTCTTGGCTACAAGTATGGGCCATGAGGATGGGTGAACTGAAAAGGGGCGGGCGAGGTCAAATTTTTTTCCAAAAAATGATATGGATGAATGTGATAAGGGAAAAGAGATGAATCCAATGGAATAGGTCTCAAATAAAGGTGAAACAATTTCCAGACTTGTACTTCGGTCTGAAGAATATTGCAGCGATGAAATCCCCAAATGCTTAACCAGAAAGAAATGTGTATTTACTTGGCAACTCGAACACAGTTGCGCGGCAATAAATCTTGTATGTTTTAATTTGTTTATGTTTCTGTCCCCCAAAGGTTAGGTATTCAAGGGTTCTACAAACAAGGATTTTCCCTATGCTATAGCTCTCTGATATACATGCGGAGTCCAACAGTAGTACTCGGCCCAATATCTCAGGGCACTAACTAAGGAGGATAGATCGTACCCTTATCCGTACTACTTGACTACCTAGGTACTAGAGAGTATATTCCTGAGTGTTGTTCTCAGTGGCACTGTTATAACCCTAATTTGCACCATACATGCTTACCTGGCATCAGGCCATTTCAGATCCCTTCTTTGTCAAAGCACTGTTGAACAACTCTTTAAAAAACCTCTTTTATAAAGGCCCACGCGCCATACTCCATTACTACACGCGTGTACACACTAGCTGACCTAAAACAACCTGCATGGACCGACAAAAGCATGAAAAAATGAAAGTTTCCGACGAAACACACATCTTTGGGTGATTTAACTGAAACTCTCGGCCATGAATGGCCGAGGGTTCATCCAAATACCTAGCTTCTTCTAGCCTATAAAAGAAGGGTTAGGGGTCCCATTTGGAAGAGGAGAATAAGAGTAAAGAAACTCTGCTCAATTGCACATTCCCATTGTCCCAACCCTTTAGCCATCCTTGTGAAAAAATAGATACAAAGCAAAGAAGTTTGAGGACATTTGAAGAGGAGTGTAGGATCAGGATTCGCGGAGCAGTGGCCGGTCTCAACATTGTAAGTTGATTCATTAAAGTTAATAATAAAGAAATGTTTTTCGCGTCCCACTATATGAGTTCTTCATAGTTCAGTAAATATATGTTTGAATCTCTAACCCATTAGTCTGTAGGTAAAATGCATGTGTAGTTTGTTGCTTGTTTTGTATGCAGGTCAGCCTTGGGAGGAGAGATACCAACAAGCGGTTAAGTGTGAAGAAGGATCGACATCAACCATCTGGAACAAGGTATGTTGGTTTAACCATGTATTCACTGAAAAAAAATGGGGATTAGGTCTGGGGATGAAGGTAGAAAGTATGTTTCTTTTGGTCATATCTGCATGCATAATATAACCCTATTTGCTAGTCCGTAAGGAGATTTCCCACCACAACAAAATTGGCGATCATACTGGGGAAGTCTCTAGGGTTCTTGGGAGTATTTTTGGGTAGTTTTAAAAGACTAGTTTTCTTGCCTGTTTTTTAAGTTTCTGCAAAGTC
>JZKD02S0519203.1:15789-33630 GCA_000966675.3 Picea glauca | reverse complement strand
TTCATGGGTCTCTAATCCGTTCGAGCTCCTCAATTGTTTTCCAGACCACTTTCTTTTGATACCCTTGACATGTTTCAGACTCGATACCCTGCTCATTGTGGTCTACCTGACTTTCGACTGTACTCGCCTGGTCACTGTTCGCACGCTGGCAACCTAGTTGCCTATTTTTTTTAGGGACATACACAGGTGACTGCGGGGGTATACCATGGTACCTAGGACAAACATCGAGCCACGCTTTGTAGAGTATACCTGGAGGGTTCTTCTATTTTCGAGTTGCACTTGCACCGATAAGTTGCTCTAGTGTTGGTTGTTGTAACTATTCTTCCAATTAATTTAGTGTTTTCCTGTTTTATCTTCTAGATACTTTTTTATTACATGTTGTTTTTGAACGGTTAGACTACCTTAGTGTGTCTTTGATATTCTCACACAATGGAGGATCACGAGCTCTGTCGGTCACGAAGGCTTCTTATCCTGCCTCCGGTTACACTAGAGTTACCCCCGCCACCACTAAGGCGAAAGCTAGACCAACAAGGGTCTTTTGAAGCGACCGGGTCACAAGAAATTGTTCCCAACCAACATCCAGAGGAATCGACCATTTTAGAACTTGGAGTGAAATCTTTTGGTCTGGTTGAAAGCTCCACCACTGATCTTTCGACACCCACCATCATACCGATTCATCCTTACGAGTGCCAGACAATGTCGCATGCAGCAATGGAAACAAATGTTGTTTACTCCTTTTGAGAATTCTTCAATGCCCATGTCACCACAGGAGAGTTTCCACCTCCTAACCCACCATCACCGATCCGAGCCACCATGGTCTCGACCGCCTCTACATTGCACAGTGGTCCGATCCCGTCTTTGGTGGCGACCACAACCGCTTTCACACCAAGTGTGACAAACCCTCCATTCTTATACAGGATGCCTAGTTCAGGTACAAGTCCTGTACTTTCCTACTCCACTTTACAGACTTTAGGTCTGGGGGCAAGGAGCTCTAACGCTCCTCTGCAAGGACACATGGGGGGCACTCCTACTCCTTTTAACTCTTTCCCTTATGGGGGAGGTCATATACCTCCTTCGTCTCCTTCACTCGGTGGCTCGCATCAACAAACCACTGGGCAACCTACACACCATAGTTTACTTGGAACGGGGAGTCAAGGACCACCTTCTCATAATATGTCGGTAGGGTCGACACTGTTTTCTTTGTTCGGTGCATTTGGTAACAATGTCTTCTCGTCAGCTACTTTCCCAACTGGGGGACCCCGATTTCGGACAACCTATTCCTATGAAGGGTACTATTCCTTCACAGGGGGCACACCCAGGAACTTCTTCCACAGCAGGGCCTTGGAATTATTGATAGATATCAGTTCCCTCGTCAGGAAAGTCGATCTGGGGTAATTATTTTCATAATCAATAAAACCCTAGACAAAGAACTATGCCTATCCCCATGGGACCGACATGGAGCAATCCTTCCCAAAGTTCTTCGAATGTAATGCATTTTCAACCATCTATGTCCTATTTCAAAAATCCGTTGATGATGTCTCCTCAGACGTAAAATCCATATGTTGGCCATGGCCATGGTTTCTACCAGAATCCGGGCAAGCAGTCGAACTTTTCCTGGCAACCTGGTGCCAATCAAACTCCAGGCCCCTTTTTCCCAGGTTATCACCAACAACTCAAACTACCTTTCCTGACAACCTTGCATTTGCCAAACTTGACAAGGTTGTTGAATGACCCTATCTGTCACGATCCGCATTGGCCTCCTATGCCGACGAAGTTTCCTTCGGACATCACAAAGTTTGAAGCCAAGCCTAGCGAAGATCCAGGAGATCATGTGACTACCTTCCATCTTTGGTGCTCATATAAATCGTTGAAAGACAATTCATTAGAGTTGTGATTGTTTCAACGTACTCTCATTGGGAGTGCCGTGAAATGGTACATTGAGCTTGACCGCTCAAGATACTCTTCCTTCGGTGAAATAGCGATGGCTTTCCTAAACCATTTCCAGTTGCCTATGAGATACGACACTAGCACCGAATTTCTGGCCAATTTCTCACAAACTAAAGCAGACCATATCTCTGATCATATTCGAGAATGGAGACGCAAAAAAAGTTAAGATAAGGTACCAGTTCCACCAGCATTCCTGCTCGAGTGGTTTCTTAAGTCTTTGGTCCAACAGTTTTCCAAGGACGTCGAGACATCGGGAGTATTTTCCGAAGAAGACGCCATCATGAGAGCTCAACAACTTGAGCTAATCTATTCTCAGGCTGGTTTATTATACGAGATCTTTCCAGATGCACCACGCTCAATACTTGATAAAACCAGATAGAGAGCTGGACCACATGTCTATGGTATTGTCGGTTCAGCACAACCAAAGCCCGGTGAGCAACTAACGACTCAGTTGCAGCAATTGTCTATACAACACACAACGACCAGCCAAACTACTGCTTTGGCTGCTCCCCCTACCAAAACGTCAGATGCACACACAGTGCAATCGACCAATCCAAAGGCCACCCAACAGCCTGAAGGAAAGAAAAAACAATGAAAGAAGGGTAAGGGGGATAAGAAACCCACTGATAATGCTGGCGGGGAAAATATTGAGAAACGGAAGGTGAGGTATCCATGCAACTTGTGCACGGAGGACCACCCGACCCACCTTTGTCCCCGACTTGCAGAGGCCCAAAATTTTGTGACACAACAACATCCTGCTGTGTTAACCAATCCATTCCAACATGGGAAAAATCTAACATAGGCCTCTACAAGCACGGAAGGGGGCAGCCAAAGACCCTCTCCGCCTACGAACAACCCTGCATCCGTGAATGTATATATGGTGAAGAGTGATGTTTTTATATCGACTAGAGCGCATGACTATAATAAACCAAGCACTTATGAGAAGGGTAAAGAAGATGAACTCCCATCTCTTCCTCTACAGATTGAGAAGACATTGGACGAAACAATGACACACATTCCCAAAGAAGCATTCAAAAGATCTTCTCATAACCCAAATGCAAGGGTCGTCCAGAACTACTCTGTGGTGGAAGATTTATCTGAAACCCCTTGTGCGATGTCCGCTTTGGAGGTCCTCCAAAGCTGTCATTCCCAGAGGAAAGCCTTGTTAACCACTTTAGGATCTACCGAGACTTGTAATCCGGGTACAATCTTGTTGGATACAACCAATTTAAAACCTCGTCTGCTTTACCACATAGCGTTTCAGATAGTAGTGCCTTATCCCACGAAAAATTTTACTCAAAATATCTTCTGCACGATGGTTGATGAGGGTGCCTCGACATGCGTTATGTCATTGACGTGTTGGAAGGCCGTTAGCCAACCCGTTTTGTCTCCGTCACCTACTCTTGTCACTGCTTTCAATGGTCATTCGTTTCGACCACATAGTATCGTTCCTTCTTTCCCCGTCCAGTTAGAAGGGAAGACCGTGTGTGTCGAAGTAGAGGTATTCGATGCTCCCCTTGACTATAACCTTTTATTAGGAAGGAGTTGGACTTATGCCATGCAAGTTGTGGTTGCTACAGTTTTTCGGGTCTTGTTGTTTCCACACAAGGGTCAGATAGTGACCATCGATCAATTGTCTTTCTCCAGACCTGACCCTGCATTGGGGGCATCCACGGTCCCGATGATTGATAATCCTCAACCAGGTGTCGTCAACATAGGGGTTGGTTTGTGCCCATATTTGATGGGTACCTTCGATTACCCGCCCTCGCAAGGTGATATCAAGTTTATATCCAATCACCATAAGGTTGAGATTTTTCAAGTTTCGTCGTTCTGCACGACTTACTTCGACGATCTGTGGATACTTCCTTCCCCATCGGCCATGATGGATGGGACAGGGCACCTGGGCATGTCCATGCCCTTGTCCGCAGCTAAAGTAGCATACTCTTTAGTCCAGCAAACTTTTGCCCACACTGATCCAACTCTTACAAAAGAGTTCGATCCACTTCTAGAGCCTATTTGGACTCAGGGCTCTCTCGCTCACACTGATTCATTAGACTTAGTCTTGCCCTCTGATGAAGCAATAATAGAAGCAATGACTAGTCTGGACAAACCCTAGAAAGATCTTCATCACAGATCATACTTCCTCCCAGAGTTGAGCCGAATTGAAGCGTCAAAATTCACCATGACTGTGACGGGAGATCAGTCTTGCCCTATTAATCCCTTAGCTACACACGAGGTTTATGTTGAGGGTAATATGGAAACTATCGTTAAAACCTTATTGATCAATATCTCCTGAAACCCTGGCATCGTGGAAAATGTATTCGTCGGAGCTGACTGCTCCCCCAGAGAGATTCAAATCTACACCGATCTTTTTCAAGAATTCCATGACGTTTTTTCCTGGTCTTACGAGGAAATGCTAGGCATCGATCCAAAAATAGTTGAACATGAAATAACAACGTATCCAAATGCCAAGCCTATCCGACAGAAGCTTTGTCCAGTTAACCCCAATAAAGTAGCAACCATTAAGGTTGAGGTTGAGAAATTTCTAAAATCCAATTTTATCTATCTTATCCATTTGACCCAATGGGTGTCAAACTCCATGCCGGTCAATAAAAAACAAGGCACGATTCGTGTATGTACCGACTTCCATGATTTGAACAAGGCTTGTCCCAAAGATAATTTTCCTACACCTTTCATCGACCAGATCATTGATGAATGTGTGGGTTGCGAGGCATTTTCTTTCATGGATGGTTTTTCGGGATTTAATCAAATACAAATCAAACCGGAAGACCAATACAAAACGACATTTATCTATCCATGGGGTACATTCATGTATCGTAAGATGTCTTTTGGTCTTAAAAATGCTGGAGCAACCTTTCAGCGGGCCATGTATTTTGTTTTTCATGACCTCAAGCATATAGTCGAGGCTTATTTAGATGATTTAGCATCTCGATCTCGCAAGAGAATGAATCATCCCACACACCTCCGACTTATCTTCGAATGTTGTCGCTACTTTCGGATTCGCTTGAATCCAAACAAGTGCAGCTTCTGCGTAACATCAGGACGTTTGTTAGATTTCATAGTATCAACAACAGGGATCATGGTCGATCCTCTCAAGGTTGATTAAATAATTTAGTTGCCCCCCCCAGGCACAATCCTTCAACTTCAGAGTCTACAGGGCAAGGCGAATTTTCTAAGACGCTTTATCACTAACTATGCTGAGATCACCAAGGGCTTTATGCACCTACTTAAAAAAGATGTTCCCTTTTATTGGGACGATGTCACTCAACGCTCTTTCACCGCATTGAAACATGCACTCACCACTACCCCTCTGCTCCAGCCACCAAACTATAACAAGGATTTTTTATTATATCTGGTAGCAGCAGAGTCAACCATTGGGATGGTCTTAGTTCAAGAAGATGACTTGTTCTCAGAATATGTCATCTATTAACTAAGTCGAGGCCTCGTAGGACCGGAACTCAATTATTTTCATATTGAAAAACTTGTGTTGACAACAGTCCATGCTGTTCAACGGTTCCGTCATTATGTTCTGTTTCGCAATACCACCATCATTGTTGTCATAAATCCATTTCATTACATGTTGACATGATGGGTAATAAGAGGAAAAATCAGTAAATGGATAGTCATCCTCCATGAATTTGACTTAGATTTCATTTCTGCGAAGTCCAAAAAGTCACTGGTCTTCGCAGAACTTATTTCAGAACTTCCAGTTGAGTCAGGTGATCCTGTGCCCGAAGAGTCGCCTATTAAAGGAGATATGTTTTTAATCACCTCTTTGGATCCCTGGTACGGATATATACGTATCTATCTCTAGACTTTGAAGTGCCCCACCACTGCTTCTCATGATGAGTGTCGACGCATACGCCATCAGGCTAAGAATTATCTCATACTCGATGATACATTGTATCGAAGAGGTGTAGATTGCATCCTTCACCGATGTCTCACTCATGAAGAAGAAGTTATCGTGCTTAACAATTTCCATACCGGAGCTTGTGGTGGTCATTTATCTGGGTTGGAAACAACCCAAAAGATTCTACAAGAAGGTTACTTCTAGCAAACACTTATCAAAGATTGTATCGAATCGGTCAAAAAGTTTCATCCGTTCCAAATCTTCTCTCGGAAGATGAGGGCACATCCCACTCCCATGTTTCCTGTCATCAAAATTGGCCCCTTCACCAAGTGGGGGATTGATTACACTACATGCAACCGTCCTTCAGCAAGGGGGCACCGCTATATCATCGTAGTTGTAGACTACTTCACAAAGTGGGTTGAAGCTAAGCCAACGTTTGAAGATGATGGAGAGACTGCAACTCTCTTTTTATTCAACCAGATAATAGCAAGGTTCGGCGTCCCAAGGGGGATTTTCACTGACCATGGTAGTCACTTTCAAAACCAGATGATGACCGAGTTAACATCAAATCTTGGGTTACGGCAGGAACATTCATCACTTTATTACCCCCGAGCAAATGGTCAGGTGGAAGATGTGAAAAAAACTCTTAAGACCATTCTACAGTGAACAATCAACTCAGCCAAGTCAAATTGGCATTTGATGTTATACTCGGCATTATGGGCTTATCGAACATCTATTAAGACTGCAACTGGTTTCTCACCTTTCCAACTCGTTTACGGATTGGAGGCAGTCTTGCCTATTGAATATCAGATCCCATCTCTAAAGTTGGCAGTACAGTTATTGCCAGACACTTCTCCACTTGAAGAACGGTTAGTATACCCTGAGCAGTGTCGTGATGCAGCCCTGGCCAATGAGGGTTACAAACATAAGGTTAAGTGTCAGTATAATAGGTCCATTTATCCTCGAATTTTCTCTGAAGGCAACCTTGTCCTGTTCTATGACCAAGATAAGGACCCCCTGGGGGCAGGAAAATTCAAACCCATATGGTTCGGACCTTTCACAATAAAAGAGGTTTTAAAAAATGGCACTTATCGTCTGGTTGACTTTGAAGGGAATGCTTTGGTGGAGCATAGAAATTGGCTCTACCTCAAGAAGTATTACTCATAGGCAGGTCACTATGGGTAACTTTTTGTAACATATATATATAGTATTTGTACTATTACTTTTTAATTTCTTTTAGTATTATGGGTGTGTCGTTGATGTTATCTTTCGTCACTGTGGCAGATGTCAAGTGATTATGAGGTGTTCGTTGGGTATGCAGATGGTGCTAGTCGGCACACTCGGAGGCTTGCCTCCATAGCTTGGGTAATATTTACACCTCAAGGCCAGTTATTATCTTCCGGAGGTATATGCTTAGGTGACACCACAAATAATGTCGCCGAGTATAGTGCAGTTATTGAGTTTCTTCGTGACGCTTTGTCATTGGGTATCTCTCATCTCTGGGTCTATCTCAATGCTTAACTGATTGTGTCTCAGTTAAACAGAGTATACCGGGTTCATGATCCAACTTTACACCGACGATTCCTTAGGCTACGTCTCTTGGAATGAAATTTTGATTATTTTACATATTTTCATGTTCCTATGAGATTAAACCAAGTTACAGATACTCTAGCTAATCAAATTTTAGATTGGCATCTTGCACACATATGAAGGAACATTCACATAAACATGTAAATACGTTTTTTGCACCCATAAGACACAAAAGACAAAAAAAAAGAGCCATATATAATATCGCAAAGTAACTAGAGTACATAAATGGATGCAAGTGCCTCAAAAATATAACTAATAACGAGTCACAGGGCTTATGCCCTCAAAATATATATACAAGTAATGCTCGCGACATGTAAAAATGTCTAGCTAAGGTCAGGGCTAGTGGGTCCTGTTATACTAGTCCACAGCGTTGGCTAAACGCCGAAACAATCGGACCCAGGTCCATGGTGCCCCCACTGCATGAGGCTGCATAGATGGTGGCAGGTCCTCAATCTCTGCCATCAGGACCGTGCAAGTAAGCGCAGTAAAGTTCCTCTCGACTCGTCTCAATATCCTCTTAGCCTCCCCTGCTAGAAGATCTCCTGCTACTATTGGTCCCTCTGCGGCAGCAGGTGCAGCCCCTGGCCGAGGACGATGTATGTTCCTCACATAGTCAGTCGGTCGCACTAGTCCCACATCTACACACAACGAACATATATTCGTCAAATACTCTAGCATAACAAAAAAATGATATATATAATGAAAACAAAATAAAAATTACATATGTTTAACAAGAAAAA
Source organism: Picea glauca (assembly GCA_000966675.3). NCBI lineage: Eukaryota > Viridiplantae > Streptophyta > Pinopsida > Pinales > Pinaceae > Picea > Picea glauca. Next base: position 25,482 of record JZKD02S0519203.1, on the reverse strand, counting down.
ACTATAAATATGGAGACTCACCCATCTCCCCTCGCTCCTCACCAAGAGATACTGGTATCTCAGGGTCTCTCGAGAAATCAATCCCGACATAGGGGTAATCCTCTATAACCGGGATTTGTCGTGACAACCACGTGAAGAAGTCATCATCGAAGGACTCACTGGTCCTTCCGCCACCCTATCGCGGTAGTAATATTGTCCATCTACACATAGCAAGAAGAGAAGCATGATGTCCTCGTACCACTACTCGAGGACTAAAACTTGGAACTCTCTCAAAAAATAATGAACACAGAATGGTCATGAACCCGAAGTTCCTATGTGTCCGCAAACGGAAATATGTCAACTGTCTTTTCATACACTCAAGCAATGTGGTACTCCAATCAAAGACTTATGGATTTAAGCACTGGACTGCACAGTTCATCTGTGCACGGGACCCCTAATGTAGAGAAACAAAACCAATAATTCGCCCAATAAGCAATACTATCGCCTGAAGCGATAAGTCAATGATCTTGCTTATGGGCACCTAGGTGCTCGAGTGGTATGTATCATCTACACAATATAGACCTATCAATTCCGCTAGGTTATGCGGTCCCGAAGGAAATGTCCGAAAGTTGACTAGTTCCCCTCTCCTGGAGAGGCTAGTCAAAAAGTAAATGTCCTCGACCATGGGCGCCAGTGACTTCCCCTCTAACATGAATGTCTCTGGATCCAGATACCACTAGTCAACCAAGACATTCAGTAGCCTATGTTATGCCCGCATAAAAGGACATAGGAAAAACTTGAGTAACCCACAATGCATCAAAGTAACCACAGCATTGGGGTCTTCCCCGAACAACTCACTAACCTCTCCATGCTCTCTTTCTCTCCAGTGGACATACATCCTGCAAAACATCAAGGTTCAGGAGAGTTAACCCTTTCTTTTGAAGCCTTTTTCATTCAATAAGAGGGTCCACGCGTGTTGTAATGGCGACAGTAACGTGTACACGTGGGCAGAGTTTACTCTACCCAAATGTACATGTGGCATGTCCTGAGACAACTCGCATGGACCTAGGGCCGACCTTTTAAAGGTCGACGCCCCCCTAAAAAATGAAACCCAATGCAAAAATAAAGACATAAAATGCAAGATAAGAGAGTTTGTACTTACTTGGTCCAGACAGAAGTTTGTTTCATCCACTATAGTGTTGGGTATGTGTTATATTCTTTGCACGAGTAGTAGTGTCTGAGCGCCTGCGTCGGACGTGCAAGGGGGTAAGAGGGGGGGTCGTTAGGCCCCCTCTCGGGAGGTGCAGGGGGGCGGAGCCCCCCATGCGAGGGTTCGGGGGCAGCGCCCCCGAAAAAAAATTTTTTGGACGACATATTTTCGTCGGTTTCAGGCCGACATATTATCGCCGGACCGACATATTTCCGAGACGACATATTTCCGGGACCACATGATATTAGGTGGTTTTCGGCACATGGTTTTTGCCGATGGTTTTCTATTTTCGGTTAAGTAATTAGGGTTTTGGACTAATCCAGGTCATTGGGTTAGGGTTTTGGATGCCGCTGGCTCCTATATGTATATTGTATTGTAAACAATGTAACACACAAGTGTATCAATATAATATATGTTGGTTTTCCCGGTTTGGGTTTCCAGGTGAAAAATCTCTGTGTAATGTTTGTATTTTCCATTGCATCTTTTCTGTTCTTTTCTGAATATCAGTTTGCAGTAGATATTGTACAAGGTTAGAATTTACATGTAGCTCCTAGAATCACCTCTTTTGACAAATGGGGTCTTTTGGCTCCAAAGTCAATTTTCAAATCAGCAATGGTGATAATGAGCTGCTAGCTTTTATTTATAGACTTTTGGCCTCTTTTTGTCACTTTTTTGGCCTCCCTTATTATTTTCTTTATACCAAAAACCATTTAGAGTGATTCAAGAGTTACATAGAAGGGATATGATCGGGTATTGGGACAGTTTTTTGGAGTTTTGAGTAATTTTCGACGGTCCGTTAAATTTTTTTTCGAGGATCAACTTGAGCATATAGGTTAGGTTTCTACCTTAATTTTTGTATCTCGTTGTATTTTTCCTTTGCCACAGGATCGATCCTATCAGGTGGTGACACAGAACCATCATAGTTGTTTTAGAAGTGTCACGAATTGGTGGTAGATCTTACTGGAACATGGATGCCCTACATAGATCCTAGTTGCATTATGGTATCTATGTTGTCTTTAATCGTTGTAGGCTCGAGAGTCCTTGTAGTTTTTCCAAATTACGAGTTCGAGCCTCATTTGCACGATTCATTTTTTCTCTTGACCTCACCCTCAGGACTCCCAAAAGATGGATTGGGTCTTCTTTTAAGCCATTTTCAGACCCTCTAAACATGAAAATATTGTCGAGCAATCTTGTGGCCTTTCACACTCGTTAAACTAAAATTTGAAGTCACGTCTGTCCGGCGGTAGTTTACCCATTTTCCGGTCTAGACGGTCAACTGTACGAACAAAAGTATACTCTATGGATCTTCAGTTCTATAGAAGAGTACTCTCAGGTATAATTTTATCCCTTTTTCGGGCCTGAGGGACTAAACTTACGAAGAAGGAACCCCCACAGAGTCCATAGTTAAGCTCTTTTCATACTCCCTAAAATTGAAAAGATCGTTGAGTGACCTTATTCTTTCACACTCGTTAAACTATTCCAAAAGAACATTCATGACGGAGTCCGTAGTTAATCTTTTTTCAGACTCCTTAAAAATGAAAAAATGGCCAAGTGATCTTGTCCTTATCACACTCGTTAAAATGGTTTTGAATAGATGTCTTGTCGGTACTAGTTTACCCATTTTTCGAACTGACTAGACTATCTTCGAAAAATGTACCCCAATGGAGTCTCCTTTTATGATTTTTAAAACTCTCTAAATATGAAAAACCATTGAGCTTACATTTTCTGGGCTCGTTAAACTTACATCGAAGGACGTTACCATTGTTTGTTTTGTTAACTGGGTTTGCATATCTTATACGCCAACCTTGTAACAGTTTGCTTCTGCGTTTTAACACCCTTGGCCCCCTGAGAATTTTACCCAAGTATCATTATTTTGAACATCAGTCGTGTCCTTATGCCTTGAGCTTGTATATTTGTCACACTCATTCCTCTATTGTAATGTAACATTCCTTTATTCTTTTTCCCAAAATTATTGAAAAAGACAAAAAAAATCAAATATACCCCAAAAAGAGGAAGGGAAAACTATTTTTTTTATTGGCAGCATAATGAGTCGCCCTTGGATAAAGAACATATGTCTGTTTGTTCGTCAAACTATGGGATGTAATATGACCTTAGGAAGTTTTTCTCGCTACATAGAGTTGTATCCTCCTCCGTTTGGTTATTCTTCCAAACATATGGAGAGTTTGCATTGCCTCCTGCTTCGTAAACTTATGATTAATGACATGCTGCCTAAGTCTCATCATTTGTCGTGTTGTTGTCCAAGAGAAGTTTCTACCAAGCCTAAGTCGGCCCCTTTGAAATTTGTCTCTTGCCCTCATACCCATCCATCCTGAATGTCCAATCAAGTCCTTGTTCGAAATAAATGAATCTTTCAGTCTAATCATCAAGATTATCTAGTCCATGACCGATGAGCCATCGAACACCTTTGGGTAGTGAATTCGTACACCCATGTTACACTTCTACCTTGAGTTTTGAAGATTTTGAAGTTTTTTCTTGAACTCTGAAGATCTCATCTCCAACCATCAGGTCGTATCAACTTATAGAAGATGGATACTCTATATGTATATCTTTTTTATTTCAAGATGTAGCTCTGTTGTGTATTGTCCATGGCTACACTTTATATAGTTATTTGACACGGATCTATAGTGTATTTGATTGGTAGCCATGATTCTATTTTATCCCGAGCATGGGTATGCCCGCCTCGGTGAGACATTTGTTATTTTGCAGACAGTGCCTCCTGGTTCCTGGTCCCTGGGCTCATTTGTTTGGCACATCAGCAAATATTGGTAATATATTTCATCCATCAGATGCTCTTCTGACCTCACACATTAGGGGGCATCTGTTATAACCCTAATTTTAGCCATACATGCTTACCTGGCATCAGGCCATCTCAGATCCCTTCTTTGCCAAAGAACTACTAAACAACTCTTTAAAAAACCTCTTTTATAAAGGCCCACATTCCCTACTCCATTACTGCACATGTGTACATGCTAGATGACCTAAAACAGCCCGCGTGGATCGACAAAAGAACGAAAAAATGAAAGTTGTCGATGAAACACACAACTTTGGGTGAGTTAACTGAAACTCTCAGCCATGCATGGCCGAGGGTTCGTCCAAATACCTAGCTTCTTCTAGCCTATAAAAGAAGGGTTAGGGGTCCCATTTGGAAGAGGAGAATAAGAGTAAAGAAACTCTACCCAGTTGCACATTCTCATTGACCCAACCCTTTAGTCATCMTTGTGCAAGAAGAGATACAAAGCAAAGAAGTTGGAGGACATTTGAAGAGAAGCYCAGRATCAGGATTCACAGAGCATTGGCCAGTCTCGACATTGTAAGTTGATTCATTAAARTTAATAATAAAGAAATGTTTTTCCCRTCCCACTATATGAGTTCTTCATAGTTCAGTAAATATATGTTTGAATCTATAACCCATTAGTCTGTAGGTAAAATGCATGTGTAKTTTGTTGCTTRTTTTGTATGCAAKTCAACCTTGGGAGGAGAGCTSCCAACAAGCGGTCAAKCRTGAAGAAGGATYGACATCAACCATYCRGAACAAGGTWTGTTGGCTTAACCATGTATTCACTGAAAAGAAATGGAGATTAGGTCTGGGGACAAAGGTAGAAAGTAAGTTTCTTTTGGTCATATCTGCATGCATAATATAACCCTATTTTCTAGTCCGTAGGGGGATTTCCCACCACAATAGGCACTATAGCAGTCAGGAGGCCGATTGGTTTATCTAAAGAGGGCTTCAGGAAATCTAGGTTGATTCGTACATAGGTGTTGTTTGATGCGCTACCACTCAAAGGGATACCAACAGGGGTTACAAGGGTGGTCAACATATGTGAGCTTAAGAACCACTTGTATTTCCTGCGTGTATGAATCCCTCAACCGTGGATTTATGCGCGTAACAACATATCTCTGTGGCTTAAAGACATCAAAATACGTCTCTACCCTAGAAAAAAAAATCCCAAAATTTCTGCCAAGGAAAGTGCTATGATACCACTTGTAATATACCAGATATAAAAAGTATGCAGAACAGAAATAAAATGCTAGAAATGGCAGAATAACAGTAATATAACCAACATAATCTCCACAATAACATAGAAATGATATAAGAACAACAACAGAATTAACACTTTGATTCAGAAAGCAATGTTCACGGGCCTCTTCGAGGGGGCAACCTCCAGTCGAGAAGCGCTTTGTTACAATAATCTCCAAGCTAGGGTTTTCATACCCTCCACTCTTATTTATACTAACTATGTCTATCAAGAGAAGCATCTAAAGGAAGATTCTTCTAGAAGCGGAAGGTTCTATTAGGTCTTCTTACATTCGCCTTATTCTATTTTATTAGAAGGCCTTATTAATATTGACCTTTACTCCATCTGAATATATTGATCTACCTATGTGTGGGTTAGGACCCTAACAGATGTCAAGGGTCAACTCCCTTGACATGTCCTCATGTGCTCTCCACATGGGACACTAGGTTATAAGCCCAACCGCACTTATCCCTTCTCGGATAAGTTCCCTACGTATCCCTTCTCGGATAAGTGTCATCACAAATCAACTCAATTCAGTCACAAAGTAGTACAATCTGGAAAATGTCTCAGGAAGGTGCAAACATCAACACTCCCTCTCCGCGAGGGAGGCATTCTCTGCCATGCCAAGTCTATCACAAAAGTACTTGAACTTTGTCTTGGTTTGGTAAGAACATCAACAACCTACTCATCTGTAAGAAGGTACTGCACCAATAACTCCTTCCTCTGCATCATGTCTCGGATCTAATGGTACTTGATCTCAATGTGGTTCGATTTGTCATAAAACACTGGATTATCAAAGATCTTCACACAACTTTGGTTACCATAATGAATAATGGTGGAATCCAGCACATGTTCGAATAAATCTGCAAGGAGCTTGTGAAGCCACACTACTTCACGGACTGTCATACTTAATGCAATGTACTCTGCTTTTGTTGTGCTCAAAGACACATAAGTTCGTTTCCTGCTACACCAGGAAACCATGGAAGATCCCAAAGTGAAGCAACACCTAAAGGTGCTCTTTCGTTCACTGCGCTCCTTGCCCAATTAGAGTCAATATATTCCTACCATATCATATCAATACTGGAAGTATATCTCAGACCATGTTGAACTATGCCTCGTAAGTATCTCAACACATGCTTCACAACAATCTTACTGTTTCTATCTCGGTTGGCTCATAAATTAGCTAAGTGCACTCACTCATCTAGTCTAGTGTCAACCAGATACATCAATGATCCAATCGGTTGTTTGTACAAGGTCAGATCAACCTCGTCGGAATCGGAAGAAGACACACATAGTTTCTTCAGATTCATCGCCATTGGTGTAGCCATGAGTTTATAGTTTAGCATCCCAAACGTTTTTTCAATATCTCAATTGTGTACTTCCCTCGACTTAGGAAAATCTCATCAGTTCTTTGCCACACCTCTAGTCCCGAGAACTAGTGCATCATACCAAGGTCCTTCATCTCAAACTTAGAGGCCAATGCATACTTGCATTCAACAATAAGGCTCTCTATATCGGTGAGGAATAAATCATCAACGTAGAGGACCAAAATCGGGGACTCACCATTAACAATCTTTATAGTACATGTTGGGATCAAAAACACTTTTGTTGAAGACCAAAAATCATCAGGTGTCCGTCAATCCTTGCATACCAAGCTCGAGGTGGTTGCTTGATTCCATACAAGTCCATCTTCAACCTGCACACATGAGACTCCTTCTCATGTATCACGAAACCATATGGTTTCTCGATGTATACTTCTTCCTTAATCTCTCCATTGAGAAAGGTTGTCTTTACATCCATCTGATGTACTCTCTAACCCATGGATGTTGCAGGGGAAATAATCATCTGAATAGAAGTGTATAGAGCAACAAAAGAAAATGTCTCCTCATAATCTATTCCCTCCACTTGAGAGAATCCTCTAGCAACAAATCTCGTTTTCTGCCTATCGATGCTCCCATAAACTGTGTGTTTGATCTTGTAGATCCATTTGGAAGTCACTTTAGACTTCCTTTCAAGTCCCAAAACAATATTCCACACATCATTCTTCATGATGGACTCATACTCCTCCATATCCATGTGAGATCCTCTAGATCTCATGAAGGCTACCTCCTCCTCAAAGGTAACATCTCTGCTCACCTCAGACTATCTATGACCAAGGATTTAGATCCGATATGCCTTCAAAGACTCATTCTACCCCACAAATGTACCCTTTCTTCCTGAAGGTCTAGCTTGGTCCTTTTCTCCTTGGGTACATGAATGTATACAGAACACCCAAATATCCTGAAGTGTCCAACCTCAGGCTTCACTCCGATGAAGGCCTCCTTGGGCATCATGTTCCTCAAAGTCTTATGAGGACTTATGTTCTGAACATACACTGCATTCATGGATTCCTCTGCCCACATAAACATAGGTAAATGTTGATCATTCTAAGTCATTTTGGACAATACTCGATATATCGAGGATCCCTCATTAAACTAGGAAGCTGGAAAACATCAACACTCCCACTGGAGTTGGAGGTGACGACTCCTCTGTTTTCCATATATAATATAATATATAATATAAAGGAGATCCATTTATAATTAGATGTGCCAACACTTCACACATTTGTGTATTGTAACCATTCAATCAAATCTCATTTTATCATTCAACTTCTTACACATTAGGAGATTTGGAAAGTATCCACATGATATGGAACATGAATGGTCTCTCTTAGATCATATGTCGTGAAGTTGCACCCCTTCTCAACAATACGTTATTTGAAAGGCACCTCTCAAAACTCATTTTCTTAGTTGTGGATTAGGGTTTCCAAGAACCTTAGAGAAAGCATCTCTGCCTCCTATGAAGATTTCCTTAGCACCAGATTTGGCAACAAGCCTCTCTTAAACGTTCGACTCTATCCAACGCTCTATAATGTGTATTAATAGATGAAACACATCTCCTATTAACGTTGTAAAAAGAACTTCTTTTACTAATGCATGATTACACACTGTTTGAATAATGATCTCAGCTTCCAATAGACGGATCATAGAGCAGCATGTTACAATTTCTCTCCAAATCTTCCATCTTGTAATCAATAGCTCCAGAAAGATCAACTTTTAGTCTTTTGGGAAATACCTAGGGTTTCAACACATAGTTTTCCTTTTTCTGTGGAGTGTCAATATAGAAGCAATGCCCAGACAATGGTTTTGGTCGTCATTTGCAACAAGACACTCATCAGCCTTCTCGGATTTAAATTTTGTAAGAATATATTCTATTCAGTAGTCGGGATGTCCTAGATTCTTAACCCATCTTCATGATACAATGTTTTGAGGCACTGTTGAAAAGCATATTTTTTCCTGTGGAAACTTACCTCGTGGGTCGTTTGAGTTGAACTCTCAGGGCATTTCTTGCCATTGTTCTATAGCATGCTATTTTTATCATCAAGACTATTGCAAATTTTGACATATATCCCACGATCAACCATGTAATCAAAGAAGTAGCTCCGACCTCTCTTATAGATCATTACTTCCATAGATCCTCTCTCAAGCTGCCATCACCACCGCTGGTTCTGCTTCCTCAGATTGCGGATTTAGTTCAAGGAGTTCTCGATCTCAACACACTCATTTTCTTGGGTTGTTACCGATCCCAACCATTCATGCGGAGAATGGAGATATTGTTATTGTGATAGTCCATAACCGTGTGTTGTATAATGCAACCCTTCACTAGCATGGATTTTGACAATTCCCCATAGAGTGGGATGATGGACCGGGATACGTAACACAATTCCCCATTGATCTTGGTGGAAGTTACACTTACAGATTTGTCATCGTTGAATATGTGGGAGCTCTATGGTGGCATGCTCATAGCTTATGTCTTCAAGTTATGGTTTATGGAGCCATTATCATCCATCCAAAATATGGCAGTTCATATCCCTTATCTCAACCCTACACGGATGCTCTCATCCAACTAGGCGAATGGTGGAAGAGAAACCCCATTGATGTTATTAATCAGGCAATTCAAACTGGAGTTGCACCGAATATATCGAACGATTATACCATAAATGGTGAACCAAGAGATATTTATCCATGCTCAAGACCAAATACCTTTCGGTTTGTTGTTTACACATGGACAAATCATATGTCCCTTATGCTCAAAGATGAAACTATGTATCCTAATTTCATATTTACCTGGGCCCTCCCATGAGGGAGTTAGCTCAGTCCTGCTCTGATACCATGTTGTTGTTCTTCATATAAGATATGATCGATGTATTATTAAAATGATGAGTGTTCCATATATAGGGAACAAAAGGTGACCATCCATGAAAGGATGTGTCCCTTGAATAATCAATAACTATTTATTATTATCACTTACTTATTATATACTATATTTAATAATCAATAATAATTATATTATTAATTATTATCTTTGGAGAATGTCTTCCCGATGTTGTCCAAACATCAACAGAGCCAAGTAATCAAAAGAAATATT
>JZKD02S0519192.1:0-16058 GCA_000966675.3 Picea glauca | reverse complement strand
ATATATAAGTGCATTTAGAAGTTATTCATAAATTGTAATCATAAAAAGTGATTACTAGAAATTTCAAAGTTATTAAAAATAAAAACTTAAAGTTTTTAATTAATTATCAAAATTAAAGTCATTCATAAAAAAAAGAAATCCTAACAAAATTATCTAGAAAACATTTTTCCTATTTAAATTTTGTATAGAAAATTCTCTTCACCCGCACATCAAATACACGTTACTCCCTTATACAACTACGTCTTAGATCCCCAACATTTGAAGTTTCAACTTCTCCTTCTTCTCATCCACTTAGTGTTTTTTCAATAAATTAATTTAAATTTTAACTTCTAAAACATATATACATATAATTTCCCCTTATTTGAAGGCTTTCTTCTCATAAAGTGACTCTTATTAGTCCCTACCGTAGGCATAGAGGGACTATAGCGATCGATAAATCGTTGACTTCATATTAGTTTGTCCTTTGACCACAAATATTTCCATATTATCTATTGTTGGAACCATGGAACTGAAAACATCGATTTTTATATAAAAAAAGTACCATATTTGTCATGATCTGATTGGACAAGGGATTGGAGGTCTTATTGTCGGCTTCGCTATTCCCAATGTTATATATGTTGGCATATCCAAAGTATTTGATCGTATATGGTCTTTTATAATCATATATTTTGTTATGCATTCGTCGAAGGTGGATTAATGCTAGCATTAATTCGAATGTTTGGTTTAGCATTTTATGCCAGGTAAATTTATGGCAATGTTTGATATGTTGGCATATCCAAAGTTTTCCCTTCCAATACATTCTCTGGTGTTCAAACTATTGTTACAAAAAATATAATAATATTTTTTTTCGGATACATCAGAGACCTGCCACATTGCATTTTTTTCTTAAATGTTTACAGATCATTTATGGCAGACTTAAATGTTTACCTAATAGGCTTTGTAGCATTGAATGCTTACTGAATAGGCTTGTTACAATACATTTTCTTCCGTTTTTTAAATTTATATGCTTTAGCTGCATTGTTGGTTCACTGGTTCAAGTTTGTTTTTTGCATCTCCATTGATTTGTTATTCACATGTTGTTGTTGTCCTTACTTGCCTATTCGTGTTGTTGCAGTTTGCACGTTTGGGTTTATGCAATCGCGATTGGAACTGCGTCATTCCTAGTGGAGTGGTTGTTGCTTGCTTCTTTCTTCATTGTATGTTGTTTATTGTTGTTTGATTCGACTTTGCAAGGTTCCGGTCCCGCGCCTGCAGTTGGGCCTTTGGTTCTTCTTGTTGTTGTTTGCCTAGGGTTTGTAATGTTGGGATGTTGCATCCACAGTTGGATCTCTTGTTACATATTTTGCAGTGGAGTCTGTATAGAATACTATTAAGATAAAATAACATACTAAAAAAATTGCAGTCGATGTAAATTGCATCTCTTACGCGTTGAACCAGAGTTTGTCGGCCTCAAACTATATTTCATAGTTGGCGATGCTTTTTCCATGGATTATGTGTTACTATGGTTTCATAGTTATGAGAGTAGGTTTTGTTGTGTGAGCGATATAGTTGTTCTCTCCCTTTTATTTTCCTCTTGTAAACTGCATTTGTGGCTCTATAGTTTCTCACCTTTTTGTGGTCATTCCGACCGACCGTTGTTCGGTTGCATACTTAGCCAATTTTATGGATGTGGCTTCGTGGATGACAGGTTGTGTTCGGTGTATACATCTTTTACCCAAAACTTTTGTGCTCTAGAATTCGACCTGACACTCCTCAAACTCGCAACCGTGCCTCTGCTTACAATGAGTTTGTCTATTCTACCTAGCTTTCCATACTTAGTCAAGTTTTCAAAGTTTAGCGGGTTGACGATTTTCCAGGTTCAGAAAATTTAAAACCATTTGTCACTCCCCTCCATCCCCGCTACCTTTCACCCTTCCCAATAGACATTAATTATGCTTTCAAAATTCAAAACTTACCAGACAGGTTCGATAGGATGGGCTTTAATAACTGGAAAGTGGGAGGACATCTCCCATTAAAATGAATAGAAAGGCGAATATTATGGGATCTGGTAATTTCTTTTGCATGCATTTTGAATTTGCAAACATATATATATATATATATATATATATATATATATATATATATATTGCTTGCGCTCTTTTAGTTTTCTTAAAAGCTTCAACATAGTCCACGAATGTGTCACCCACAGAGACCTTGACATCATGTCCCTCTATAATATTGTGCATATCTTAGATGTCAGATTTGAGAATCTGCTCAGATATGGGAATTTTAATACGTGTTATTACTCACTATTCAAGATACATATTCAAAAATATTGGCATTAATAAGCGAAAATATTGAGAACATCTATCATTAAAACGAATTAACACAAAATCTATGGAAGATCATCAAGTGTTTCTTTTAAATACTTATTGCCATTTCTCTTTATCATCAAAGAGTTGTGCTTTAGGGTGCCTCCATTCTAATGTTCCTGGTCATGGACATGTAAGACAACTTAGAGATGTGATTGAGGCCCAGATGAAAGAAGAGAGACTGGTTTTATGTGATGTGAGCTTTGAGTAAAAAAAAAAAACTATGTTATACAACAGAAAATCAGAGAGGAGGAAAAAAAAAGAACAAGTATGTTCTGGTTGGTGTTCTCCCTTTGTTCGATGCTTTGGTTGGTTGAAAAGGATGCCTGGAGATTTGTTTGTTGAACTTCTTTGTTTTCTTGCTGGGATTTGTAATGGATTTTCAGGTCACGTGCAAAATGGTTCTTCCTTGAAGTATATAGCTTCTTCCAACAACACAGCTTTGGAAAGTGTATTGAATTCTGTAGATCCCACAAGAATTTGTCTTCCTTGGGGGCGACACATTTATAGTGGCTTGCAAAATGGCCTGTCATGTTCATAAATGACGCGAAATATTACTCCATTTGCGAATGTAATGAGAGGTGGGTAACATAAACTGTATGGGTGGATAAAACAACATATTATCACTACAAAAGTTTGTATTTCAAAGTTTGATGAGCTACATGGGGGTCTGGTAACCAACTTGACAAAAAGCCATGTTCTTTGTCAAAGTTTGTTTGGTTTCCTCTGGATGTAGTTGCAGACTCCACATACTTGGTGTAACCTCCGAACATTCTAGACCTTTTTGTGGACCGCCATACCTGCCACCGCTATGAGGAAAGATATATTCTAATGCGATCTGCAACATTTGATACACTTGCCAGACCCGTGTTGATGCGTTATGTAACATTTGATTCACTTTCCAGACCTGTGGTGCTCGAAGAAGTTATGTACCTTAACAGATTAGCATTTTGCAACTGGGTTGGATGTTTCTTCCAATTTACTGTAATAAATCAAAGAAGTTCAGCATACAAATCTTCAGGCAGGATTTTCAATCAAACAAATGATCGAATACAGGGAGAATACCAGTCACAAAATACTTGAATTTGTTTCCCCTGTCATAGCTATTGTGACATAAAATGACTCCCTCCACTTTGAAATCAACTTAGATCGCATTTCTAAGTTGTCTCAAATGTCAAGGGTTAGGAACATTGCAAGGAAAGCACCTTAAAACCCAAGTTTTCGACGACACAGGGAAATTAATACTTGACAAAGAATGGAATGTTGAATAACCAACCATTGCAAGTAGGCCATATCTGGAAGAGATAACCTATTCAAAAAATTGGGATAGACGTAGTTGGCAACATTGATTAATTACAAAACCCGAAATTGATATTCAACTCATTTTTTTACTAATAAAGGGTTTGAACGTCAAGAAAATTGTCAAGAAGCTTCATCAATGTACATATCTTTATTGGTTAGCGGCAGGCCAAATCACAATCGTTGTGGCAAATAGCCTCTGTTGTATTTTGTAACCCATCTTATTTAAATATAGAATAATTCCAGTTTATTTTTTAATAGTATTTTCCAATCTCTGGTATTTGTTTTAATTTTATTTTTTACATTCTTCCCCTACGTTAAACATGGACGACAAACTTTTCTTTCTGCTACCCACTACTTCAATTTAAATAAAGTCTGCTCTATTCGTTGATTACATTTTACATTTAAGAATATTTTTTCATAAGCCATGCTTATGTAGCGCCAACCCTGTATTTAAAGAAAGAAATTGGAGGACCCATCCTGCTTCCACTCTTCGGGTCTCGTAAATAGAATGAATTAATAAGTTACAACAAGGCAGCTCAAGTGTTGACACAATGTTTTTGTTCAGTATGTTGGATATATTGCAGCTTATTCTATTTGATAATATCCATGCATATACTAATGTAAGTACTATTGGAATAAATACAAAAACTTCCTCTTCGACAAAGCTTAGGCAATTATGTTTGGGTTTGCGGTATTAAACAACTATGTTCCTTGTTCTGTCATATACATCTTGCAGCCAAAGAGATTCCGTGGTCTGCAATTTATGGTTTAACTACTGATAACTCACCAGGCATTCGAAAAGATTGGCATTAATAAAGGAACGGCTGAAGATGTCTTAATTACTTAAATCACACCAAATTTTGATTACAGTTAATTTAATTTAGATATTGATGTTTATGGAGAGTCAGTGTTTTCTCATGTCATTGCAAGGAATACAAGATGAATAGATGATAAGGAGTTTATCATGTTGAAACCACAATGCAAATTCATTTTTCGTGTTGTGCTATGTACATCTTGCAGTCAATTTTTTCGTGGTTTCAACGAAATTTGCAAACCGAAGAGCATCCCACAAATTGGGAGATCATTTGCATTTGAAATAGAAACAATCCATTAATATATATTAGTATGAATACTATTCATATAAATATGAAAACTTTCTCCATTAATACATATTAGTATGAATACTATTGAAATAGATATGAAACCTTTCTCTTGGCCAATACTTAGCCAGTTATTTGGCCACGAGGCCCCAGGTTCGTGGTACCCAGCACCTATGTCCCCTATTTCGTCATATACATCTCTCAACCAAAGAACTTCAGTGATCTACAGTTTATGCTTTTACTAGTGAGAACCCAACAGTGGTTCGAAAACATTGCCATTAATAAATGGAAAAAAAAAGGTTTTTCGCCTGTCAGATACTTATCCCTTTTCCCCTTTTCCTTTTCCCGCCCATTATGGATTTCTGGTTTTATACTTAGTCGTCTTTCTATGATGGGTGGTTGCAAGGTTTGTGGGCTGACATATCTTCATATCCATTTGTATCTTGACATGACGAATCTGACCAACCGTTGTTCCTTTCCATACCTAGGCAATTTTACGGCCACGGTTGTCGGGTTGGTGCATACGAACTGGCCTTTTCTTCTTCCCACTCATTATCGCTTTTTGGATATATACTTAGTCGCCTTTCTATGGTATCTGGTTCCAGATTTGGTGGGTTGACATGTCTTCATCTCCATCTATATCCTCACATGACAGATCCGGCCAACCGTTATTCCTTTCCATACTTAGCCAATTTTATGGCCATCGTTGCGGGTCGGCGCTTACAAAAATGGTTTTTTATCGTTCCGTTATATACATCTTGCACTCAAAACATCTGTGATATACAATTCCACCATAGGTTCCTCGTATACATTAACTTCATTCAAAGTATTTGTTGTTGCCTTCCATCCCCAACAACTTCGCGTCCTTCCTGATATACATCAACAATTCTCTTACTAGTGACAGTTGGACACAATGGTACGAAAGATACTTCCATGATCTACAATTTATGCCTTAACTAGTGAGAATTCAGTAGGGGTTCGAAAGAATTTTCATTAATAATAAAAAACTAGCTGTTCTTCTGCGAGATACTTAGTCCTTTTTCCCTTGTCTTGTTCCCGTGTATTATTGCTTTCTAGTTATATACTTAGTCGTGTTTCTATGATCACGGGTTCCAACGTTGGCGTGTTGAAATATCTTCATCTCCATCTATATCCTCGCATGGCGAATTGGACTGCCCGTTGTTCCTTTCCTTTTCATACTTACTGAATTTTATGCCCGCGGTTTTCGAGTTGGTGCAATTGAACTCTATTGCTTTTTGTTTAGTGATATACATCTTCCACTCAAAATTTCCATGATCTACAATCCACTGCGGACTCCTTCGTCCTTTTTCCCTTTTTTTCTTCCCATGTATTATGGGACTATAAAGTATGGACATGATATTTTATAGAGCATGTACAGAATGCGCATTCCATACCTAGCCACATTTTTTATTGCAAGTTCTCAGGCAGGCGGGCTCAAAATTGGGCCTCCATTATTCTGTGCCCTACAAATAGCACCCAGAATTTTGCGATATACAAATCGACAAGTGGACCTACGGGTTGGCTGACTCAACATTTCACTTCTATTGTTTCGTTTCCTCCAAACATCACTCCCACTTTCGCGATATACAAATTAACACACAAAGTCTAGGGTTGGCAAGGTGGAGATTTCCATTGTTTATGGATGGTAATCCCTATCAAGTATCTAACAGTATCTAAAAAATTATTTTCAATACTAAATTATCTCTTAGTAGTGACAACTGGACATAGAGGTATGAAACAATTGGCATCACACCCTCTGGAATATACAAATTGACTATGAGATTATGATATCGTCCATTCTTCTGTGTTACAGATTATGCATTCAAATGTCAAAGAGATAGAATTTGAACGTTGGGGCCTTGCATCTTCTGCAGAGACCTTTTCAACCTATTTTGGATCCTCCTATTGTTGGGTTCATGAAATGTCCAACTCTTGGATACTATTTCGGGTTGGCATCAAGCTTCGTTCTACCACAGTTCACAAATGTTTCAAAGTATCTATCGTTGCCTTCCATCCTCACTAACTTCCTCTTGTTCCTAATATAGATTGGTTGTGCTCTTACTAGTGACAACTGAACACAATGGTACGAAACAGTTGGCATCCGGCCCTCTGCAATATACAAATTGACTACCGGGTTCACATCTTGTACTCAAAATTTCCGTGATCTACAATTCCACCATTGAATCCTTAGTCCTTTTCCCCTTTTCTTCTTCTCATGTATTATGGCTCTATGGTTATATACTTAGTCTCCTTTCTATGATCGCGGGTTCCAACATTGGCAGGCTAACATATCTTTATCTCCATCTATATAATCACATGAAGAATCTGACCGACCGTTTTTGCTTTCCATACTTAGCCAATTTTATGACCGTGGTTGCCGGGTTGGCAGTTTCGAACTCTGCTTCTTCTTGTTCCTTGATATACATCTTGCACTCAAAAATTTCGTGATCTACAATTCTATCGTGGACTCCTTGAAATTGCAAGCTTCACTCTACCATGGTTTACAAATTTTTTAGAGTATCTGTCATTGTCTTCCATCCCCACTAACTTCTTGTCCATCCTAATATACATTGGTTATGCTCTTACTAGTGAATCTTACTAGTGACAACTGCACACACTGATACGAAACAGTTCGCATCCAGCCCTCCACAATATAGAAATTGACTACTGGGTTTTGACATCATCCCCTCTTCCATGTTACAGATTATGCATTCAAATGTTCTGAATGATACAATTTGACCATCGCGGCCTCACGTCTTCTGGGGATACCTTGTGACCCTATTTTGGATCCTCCTATTCACGGGTTCATGAAATCTCCAATTCTTAGTCACTGTTTCGGGTTGGTGCATTCAAACATTACTGCTTCTTGTTCCATGATATACATATTGCACTCAAAATTTTCGTGATTTATAATTCCACCACAGACTCCTTGGTCCTTTTTCCCTTTTCTTCTTCCTTTGTATTATCACTTTGTGGTTATATACTTAGTCGTCTTTCTATGATCATTGGTTCCAGTGTTGGTGGGTTGACATATCTTTATCTCCATCTATATAATGACATGATGAATCCGACCGACCATTGCTTCTTTCCATACTCAAGCCAATTTTATGGCCACAGTTGTCAGGTTGGCGGTTTCGAACTCTGCTTCTTCTTGTTGCGTCGTGTACATCTTGCACTCAAAACTTCCATGATCTACAATTCCAGCGTGGACTCGTCGAACTAGCAAGCTTCACTCTACCACAACTCACAAATGTTTCAAAGTATCTCTCATTGCCTTCCATACCGACTAACTTCATGTCCTTCTTGATATGCATTAGTTATGCTCTTACTAGTCATATACAAATTTCCCTTTGGAATGTCCTACCATACCCTCTTCGCTATTACGCATATTGCACTCAAAAATTTCTGAGACATACAATTTGACCCTCGCGCCCTCACCTTCAACGGTTGTACCTTGTAACCCTATTTTGAAGTTGTTTTTTCCCATGCCCGCGACCTCCATACTTTCTTACTATGCAATTAGAAACCTTTCATGCTAACAGCTGACCATGCAAGAACCATCAGCATTGTCATTAATGGGTGAAACACTCAAGGAGATCTCCCATTATTACACATTAAACCAAGATGTGTAGAGAGTTATTTTGTCCCTTCCGATTGTTCATCTCGAACATGCGTCGTCATGTTGGCCCACTCAAGAAATCTGCAATGCTTAATCACTCATTACAATATCCGCCATGTTCGCATTTATATGTATGCAATTACTAGTGTTTAATGTTAACAACACATCCTGCAACAACCGTCCAAATTGTCATTAATGAACAAAAGTCTTGAGGACATATCCCATTCACATGCTTTGGACCACGATTTGTGCAGGGTTATATTATCCCTTCCAACTTTTCATTTCATTCATCCTCTAGAGCAAACAAATGTTCTTGTAGACTTATGCGAGCAAGTCGACATCATTTTTGTGGAGATACGGTAAATATCTTCGGACATCAGGACCAGAAATTTCAGTGGTCCAGGGCATACTTTTACTATTCATCCCATTCCACCCAGAACAAAGTGGTTTGGACCTTTGGAATCGCTCGTGTAGGCTGCGTCCCTGAGGTTTTTGACTATAAGGAGGTGGTATCTTGGTGCGCCGAAAAATATATTCCAGGCCAAAGAATTATTTCACTATGCGACCATTCTCCTATTTCTTTGTCATTTCAGGTCTTCAGCGAGATGTTAAAATTATCGGAGCCAACATTGACATTCAAAGGACAAGAATGAAAGAAATTTCTAGAAAATCATGGTAACGGGTTGGACATTGTAGCCGACTTCCTCAAAGACCCGAGAACAGTTCCTGAAGATATCACAAGGTTGCAGGTAAGTTCCTTTAGAAATACATTATGGGAAATTGCTTAGTTGTTTACAAGAATAATGGGACATGCATCCATGACAAGAATTTCCCATATAATTATTTATATTTTGTATTTCATAGTCAAGGAACAATACATTTTCGATTGGGGGAAGCTAATTTCCATTGAGCTCTGTTCCCAGTTGTGACGATTCAAAGAATCGAATAAATTTTGTATGTCATCCTACTTGATTTTCGCAATAGTGCATTGTTGCCCGTTTCCAAAACTTTCTCTTTCCAATCAAATAAATTGTGGATTCGATCCAGTAACATTATGGTATGAGGCCCTATGGAGGCACAAGGCCTCCCATTGTTTTTATGAAGTTTTTAATGGCTTTGTCTCAATTTTCAAAGATTTATTGCTAGACAAGGATGCTCTGTGGATGTCTGTCTAGGAAACCAAGTTTTTGAATAGGAAGGGAACACTTGAAAAAAAGCAAAATCACAGTGTCCTCATGGTCTTTGGCTCTAAGGAAAATTCTTCTTTCCTTCCATGCCACATCAGAGACAAGATGTTTTTTGCAGAAATAACAAGGCAATACAACCACTGGTTGCATTTTTTCCATGACAATAAAAAAAAAGCAGTTCATTCCTCAGCCTTGGAAAGTCAGAGACTTCGTGTGCAGAAACATCAACAAGATTGACGAGTTTGTCACCCATTTCAAGAAATTGAACCTAACGTATGCTGAAAGGATAAAAGGGTTCGACCCTAATGGGATTTTTTGAGAACATTTATTGGCAGTTGGATTTAAAAACTCTTTTATCCATAGACATCTGACCCAAGACAAGGATAGTGTCGACAACAATCCTGCTTCTATCAATTGCGATGCAGAGACATTGCAAAGCACGACTGAATTGTACAGACAACAGGGAAAGGTATCTGGTGAGAAGAGTACCCAGTCCCCTGCCATCACTCCCAAGAGCACGACATCATGGAGCATCACTTCGATGACCCACCCCAGTAAGAAAGAAACCCATAAATATTTGAACGGAGGAGGAGATAAGAACCCTCTTCGCATAAAAATTGATAGTTCTCACAAAATTCCACCGACAAAGAAGAGAAAAAACAATGCAGGGCAGGCGAAGGAACCCAAAATTGAAAGTGAACAGTTGCAACTTGAAATTGAAATTGAGAACATGTAGAAAATTGGGTCATCCGTGGTGGAAATATCTGAGACCAAATTTTTTTACGAAGATGAATCCTTTGTATTCCAGAGCACTGTTTTTGACAACCAATCTAAAACTATGGTCATTGAAAAGAGAGATGTAACAAATAGGAAAGGAAAACCTCACACAAAGATTAAATTTAGGAAAATGCAGTCATCCCAAATCTCCTCATTTCACCAAGTAACCAGTGAAATTCTTCGTGATTCAATTGGAGGAATTGAGACGGAAAATGCCAATCTAAAATACCACCTCAACGAATTTGGTCAGTCTTTCATTGCAACTCCAAAATTTGCTAGTCCTTTGGAAAAAATCATGCCTGCTACCACTGCAACGAAGATGAAAGTATCCTCTACCCTCCTTGCATGCTCTAGAGCCCTTGTAGAGAATAACATCAATAAAAGAATGCAGCTAGTTATTGAAGCCTGGGAAACATCACAAAATTTAGTTTCCTTCGGAAAGAAGGGAAATGATTTCCTCGAACATTTGGAGGCAAATTTAAAAAATGATCAACATTTCTGTGAATAGGTGCTGACCCATTTTGCCAACTATGCCTTCAACACATCGGAACTGAAAATAAGACAAGAGAAACTCCCTTCCCCAAAGCGGACCAAAAGAGTAAAAGCATGTTGGAAAAATAAAGTTAACAACTTGGAGCTCATTTTCAAAGCATGTAAACAAGTCATATTAGAAAAGGAAGATTTATTCACAAGCTTGATCCAAATGGACTTAGCCGAAAGTACCAACGAGTTTCAAGATCCAAACTTAATTCTCAAATCCTTGTCAATGACCAAAGAAGCCTTCCATGAACAAGTTGATATTTTAAAGGGGTTGTTTTTCGAAAAGTTTTACGACATAATTGAACATCATCTAGATGATCACGAGCGCTGGGTAATGGAATATGAGGCACACATTGATGAAATTGAACATAGTCAGCATAGTATTTCAATGGATCTAAGGAAATTAGAAAACGACCTTTACGACATAGAAATCCGGGATGAAATCAACATGGCCCCCATGAAAAGCTACATCGAAGAATGGTTCCAACAGAGAATGGACAGCCTCATCCAGGAAGGACAACAATCGGTGGACAAGATTCCACTAACCATTGACGACAGCAACAAAAACACATCAACTTCATAGTAAGTCTATACTGGCATCTTGTTTTCTTTATCAATCCAGTTTAAGTCTATATTGTCATCTTGTTTTCTTTATCAATCCACTTATGACCTCTTTAAACAGAAAACTGTAACCAAAGACTCATAACTTCCAATTTCTTCTTTTCAGGTCTTCCTCTCTACCGTCGCGCACTTCTTCTTTTGACATTCCTAATTCTTGTACTTATTTATTTTTATGGTCCGTGGGAGCCCCAATCCCAGTCTATATGGCAAACACATTTAAATTTACAGAAAGATGTAACACACATTATTAATTTTTGATAAATTCCAAAGAAAACTGATTCAGGAATGCCTTGATTGGATACTAAATTTTGGGTGTCCAGGAACCTTTCTTGTTTGTTCCAAAGAAAACTAATTCGAGTCTGCTACATTTCTTGTGTCCTATTATATGCTAATTTTTTTGTCTTGCACGACCTTGTTACTATTCTATTGTATGCTAACTTTTTCAGTGTCCAGGAACCTATACTTTGATAAATTTTGTTTTTTCTTGTCTCCATAAGCCTTTTCTTTCAATCAAACTAATTCGAGAATGCTAATTTTTTTGTGTTTTTATCCACAAACCTATGTAACAGACGTTATTACCATTCTATTGTATGCTTTTAAATGTTGATGTAATTTCCAGAGATATGTAACAGACATTATTTATTTTTGATAAATTTCTATAGTCCGCAAGTCCGCTTGTCAAATTGCATATCGTAGAACTCTCAGTGCTATTTGTAGGGCATGGAACAACACAGGCCCAATTTTGAGCCTGCTAGCCTGAGAACCCGTGATCCAAAAACTGGCTAAGTATGGAGGTCTGCTACATTTTTTGTGTGCTATTGTATGCTAATTTTTTTTTCTCTTGCACGACGTTGTTACTATTCTATTGTATGCTAACTTTTTGGGGTGTCCAAGATCCTATACTTTGATAAATTCCGATTTTTATTCTATCCAGAACCCTTTGTTTTAAATAAAACTAGTTCGGGAATGCTATTTTGTTTTTCTCCACAAACCTATGTAACAGACGTTATTACTATTCTAATGTATGCTTTTAAATGTTGATGTAATTTCCAGAGATATGTAACAAACATTATTTATTTTTTAATAAATTTCTATAGTCTGCAAGTCCGCTTGTCAATTTGTATATCATGAAACTCTCGGTGCTATTTGTAGGGCACGAAACAACATAGGCCCAATTTTGAGCCCACCACCCCGAGAATCCGTGATCCAAAAACTGACTAAGTATGGAATGAGGACTCTGTGCATGCTCTATAAAATATCATCCCCATACTTTATAAAAGTACATATTTCGTATGTATAAAACTAAATATCTACTTTCTAAAATTTGATAAATTTCAATTTCTTTTGTGTCCAGGATCCCCTGTTTTAAAGATAACTAATTCAGGAATGCTAATTTCTTTGTGTTTTTTTCCATGAACCTATGTAACAGATGTTACTATTATTTTTTTGCGTTTCTCTCCACGAACGTATGTAAAACATATGTAAAGAAAACTAATTCGGCAATGCTAAATTTTTTGTGTCCAAGAAAAGCCTTTGTTTTAAAGCAAACTAATTCAGGAATGCTAATTTTTTTGTGTTTTTCTCCACGAACCTATGTAATAGATGTTATTACTATTCTATTGTATGCTTTTAAATGTTCATCTAATTTTCAAAGATATGTAACATACATTATTAATTTGTCATAAATTTCTATAGTTCGCAACTCCGCTTGTCAAATTGTATATTGCGGAATTGTTGGTGCTATTTGTAGGGTACAGAACATCAGAGGCCCAATTTTGAGCCCGCCAGCTCGAGAACCCGCGATCCAAAAACTGGCTAAGTATGGAATGAGGGCTTCATGCATGCTCTATAAAATCTCATCCCCATAATTTATAACAGTGCATATTTCATATGTATAAAACTAAATATCTACTTTATAAAATTACATATTTCGTATGTATAATTTATGTTGTCTAGGAACCTAGAATTTAATAAATTTCAATTTCTTTTGTGTCCAGGAGCCCTTTTTTTAAAGATAACTAATTTGGGGATGCAAATTTCTTTTTGTTTTTTTCCACGAACCTATGTAACAGACATTACTACTATTTTTTGTGTTTCTCTCCACAAACGTATGTAAAATGTATGGAAAGAAAACTAATTCGGGAATGCTAAATTTTTTGTGTCCAAGAACCTTTTAAATGTTCAGAATTTTTGATATATTTCAGGAAGAACTAATTCAGGAATACTATGTTCTGCATGCAAACCACATGTATTTCAACTTGCTAGCCATGTGTCTGTACTTGGTCGCATTTACTCCCATCCCAACCTAGCAGGGACTGCGCTGCCATGCAACACTTGTTTAATATGTATTAAATAAGGGTTCACCTTATAAGAATAAAATCACAAAACAAGAAGCATTAATGTGTGCAATACTCCCAGTCTTTCATAACTCATGGCAATGATATTGTTTTAATGAATTCCATTTTAACTATATACAATATTCTTCACTTCTACGATCTCATTGATGGATGTTTTTCTCCTACTACCTCTTGAGTAAAGAAATGTGAAAGGAAATACACAACATAAGAGAGTTAAACAATTGTGGAGTTGGTATCAATTGAAATTCCAAATATATGTAATATGTATGGCCATTCAAACTTTGTATGCAATGTCATCTTAGTTCTTAGGAAGAATCTAAGAATAATACATATGTTTAAGAAAAACATTATAGGCGATGGACTAAGATATTATTAAGTTTAAATAGATTTATGTGGAGCCTGACTCCTTGCATAAACAAAATTGTCCACACAAATGTAGAGCCACTAGTCTTTTGATTGATTGAGTGTGAACATTGTTTTAGGCCATATTTGAAGTTTTGTAAGGGTGTGTCTTAAGTTTTTTGCAATTAAATTAAATAGTTTTATGAAACAACTACTTGACTGATCTCTAGGGTTCACATTATATGAAAGCGCACATTGAAAGACAAATCAATGTGTCTTATAATATAATTTCTTATAATGATCTTGTTATTCTCAACTACAACTATGTCTTATGAGGGTAAGGGTAAACTCTAAAAAAATTGTTACTATTATTTTAAATATTTAATCACAAATTTCTTAGTTTTGATCTAGGAGCATTATTGCTTTGATTTGTTTGTTTCCTTATATATATTATCAATTAATTTTATCTCTATATCTGATATGTTTTATAAATAAGAAACCATTTTATGGGAAAACAAGTTGATGTCAATGGATGTATTATGTTTGGAGCCTATTGGGAAACCTAAACTACCTACAACATTAAAGGATGCAACAACTTGCAAAACACAATAAATACATCCATATGTATTGAGAATAAGCTCATGAAGAGAATTCATTGCACAACAATGCACGAGCCAACAAGCCAATTCGTCCATGCAAGAGAGGTCCCAACACTTTATACATCGGGGACACCTATGAAAAGGGGAATAGCCTATTAAAGGTTTTTGGTGGTTTGGTAGGTGGGGCTGCATCCACATGAAGGAGAGCCCACCAACATGAAGAGATGATGATGGTCTGGTACAAGGGCTCAAAAGATGGTAATAATAGCCAACTCTAATTACTTAGAAAATTTTATCTATAGATGGGACCTACATCAATACTCACTCAAATTGAATCGCTTTGACAATAACATTTGAAGCCTAAGAGAGTGTGCCTAGATCTAAAAAAAATGCATAATCCAAAAACTCAATGGATAAATTATATCATTGAAAATATATAGGTCTTGTTTGTCTCATTCATTTGAAAACACTGGTAATTCAATAGTTGGGAACCCCAAGACTTGACACAACCTTTCTGATTATTCCAAGTCCCTTCACCAAGGTTGTCGCCAACTCTGAACATTTCTCTAAATTTTGCAAATCCAAATATTTCTTTTGTTAAGAAAGTTGACTCATCTCATTGGATGTTAATCATGGGTGTTGGAGTTGGACATATAGGGTTTGTTATCTTTTTCTTTCAAACCTCATTACTATAAGAAAAGTCTTGCTCAAATATCAAAATTACAGTTATGCCCCAGAAACACATTAATGCGAGAAAATATTTGTGTTGTGGGAACATTATAATTTAGCATGCAATAGCTCTCATTGGTGGGTGGTGAGAGCGATCTATACAAGTTTGAAAATTATGTCATTTATGAACAAGGAGCATATATTGATCTTCTATCATATCTATTCTAACCAAAATGTGCGATATCCACTTTAGAGAGAGATAATGAGGAGGGTGGGCTTGTTTATGTATTGGGATGGATCTTGTCCTTCATTCTAGGCTTCATTTTCTTTCATTCTTGAATTCTTGGTCCAAGCTAAGGGCATTTTCCTCGTTGTAACAACCCCTTTGTTACGTCATAAATAATTGAGAAACAATAAGATGGTTTTTTTTTTTGAAACTTTAACAAGACATCATTAGAATAAGTGAAACATGATATTAACATACTTCAGTCATACACCGTCTAATTCATGATAATAACATACATCAGTAATACACATTCTATTTCTTTCATTTCATTGCACAACTAAATTTAG
>JZKD02S0519170.1:5708-16747 GCA_000966675.3 Picea glauca | reverse complement strand
TATTCATGGATGCGAGGCAGGTGAAGTAGCCAATGAGACAAAGGGGCAAAGGGAGTGAGGGCGTAGCGGAGGATAAAAGATGCAACATGGTCGATATGGTATTGCCAGTATGGTGGTAAGTTGGAAGGGTGGTAAGCAGTAAGAAGTATGGAGCGAAGGATGTATGATGCAATGGATGGATGACACATTGGGATAGGGCCCGTCGGAAAAACTGGCTCGTTCCAGGCCCCCCCCCCCACCGTTAAAGGCAGAACGATCGAGGGGGTTCGGAATCGCCTGTAGACCGTCCCTCTGCACGTTGTCATGATGACCGTAGATCTGTGCGCACTTGTTAGTCACCATTCCGGAACCCCCCCCCACACACACACACACACACCGTTAAAAGAAGAACAGTTGAGGGGGTCCAGAATCCGCTGTCAGACGTTGATCTATGCGCCGCTAGATCGACCATCGATCTAAGCACGTTCTTTATTCTCTAGGCGCGAATGCAACAAAAACTTAGGCTTAGTGCTTTTTGTGGGTTTTGTGCACTGCTTCCCTTGCTTTTGTCTCCATGGGGTTAGGAAACACCACTCAATGTCAACAATCATGAATTTTCTTTTCTTTTCCTTTCCTTGAAAATAATTTGCAGAAATGAAATATTATTTGCAAGCCAAAATATATCCAGAGTGAAAATTTTCCAGTTAACAGAATTATAGGGTTATAACAGAACCCACATATTTATTATCACCATAGGGAATTCTTAGTCCAACCCTTCAATCGACAGAGCTTTAGTGTAAATTAGATTCGCATCACATGGCAATCACACAACCTCAAATGAAGCTTTTGCATTTTGATCAGACTTAGTTTTCATTCTCTCTCTCTCTCTATGTTAAAAGATCTTTGATTTTTCATTGTAGATGGCGAACATAATTTACAGTAACCTACATTTGGTATGACACTGCACATTTTCCCTACATAACAAGAGATCAAACTTCTAAATAAAAATCTAATGAGAACCATTCATGTCAAAACCCTAAAAACCATCCAAAGAAAAACATACCCGAAGACTTTCATCTGGAAGCAAAGATATGAGCATTGAAAAAAGTACATTCATGTCTTTACAACATTGTCTTTCTATCATTTTGTGAGTCGTTTTGTTGTATGGGATGACACCTTGTAATCCATTCTAATACTGTCAAGATGGTCGGTAGGGGTTTCAAAGCTGCAGTGATGGACGAGGTTTCAAATCTACAACCGTGGATGAAATCACATCCGGAGGCATGATGGATATTATAAGTTGGGGGATCTTAAAGTGGTTGAGTTTGCGGTGATAGAAATGGATAGGAACTCGATTCACTTTCGACATCAAACTTGTTTATGACATTGTTACAATAGAGAAATTCTAAATCAAACAAATAAGGAATGCTCATCCTTGAGGTTAGAAAATTAAGAAAAAGTTGCCAAGGATTTACATAAGAGATAGTGGGTCAGTGATCGTCTGCGACAAGATTTGTGCTCGATCAGTTCGGATTTCCAGTTAAGAACAAGATTACATATCAAATCTTGAGAAACAACCGCGGATCGCAGTATACCTAAAGATATATTATCAGACTGAGGACTTGTGTCCCTATTCCACCTAAACCAAAGAATATCGTTGAGTAGCTCAACCGCCCTTCCCTTAATGTCGTTTTGTTCTCGGCTCCAACAGACCGACACTTGACGATGGGGGAAATAAGATTGGTTTCCTTAGAAAAGACGAGATGGAGTTTCCTTGCCTTCAACGACCAAGAGACATTTAGTCATCGATTGCAATCGAACATGCACTTGTTAAATATTTTTGGTAGCATTTTCACTCATTTTAGTAAAAAAAAGGTGGTTGATGCCCATGCCCATAAATAAATACTACTCTATTCACAATGCATTCGCCCATCGATCAATCCCTTGTTGGTGCAGACTGCAGATGAATGATGTCACGACCTTAGTATGAAACCCTTGCAGGCCATGAATTGCTTGTCTCCACAGAATAAGGTTTCACATCCGCCTAAGTAGTAACACTCATCAATACCTCTCAGTCCACAACTGGATGCCATGCATTGTGCTATCTGTAAATCGATGCTATTTCCAAGTTTCCACGTGGGCAAAGTTCATGTTGAAATGATGTGAGGTGACATTGTCTGCTATTTATTAAATATATATTTGTTTTTCAATATGTA
The DNA here is from genome assembly GCA_000966675.3 of Picea glauca. Taxonomy (NCBI): domain Eukaryota; kingdom Viridiplantae; phylum Streptophyta; class Pinopsida; order Pinales; family Pinaceae; genus Picea; species Picea glauca. Next base: position 14,552 of record JZKD02S0519170.1, on the reverse strand, counting down.
GAATAAAACATTTTTTCAATAGACTCAAGCTTTACAACAAAGGGTACGATACATCCTTAAAGCTAATATTTGTATTTCTTCCGTGAAAATTCTGGTAGTGCTCCTTGTAGAAAATCATTCCCTTCGAACCAAGGTATATTCGTAGAATACTTATAATTATATAATTATATATATATATATATATATATATATATATATATATATATATATATAAAATATGCTCATGGTGTGTTAAAGTGTGTATCTTGTTTTATTTTTTTTAGATACAAAGATACTAAAATGCAAAAAAGTTTGAGTTCATGGGAGCTTCAACAATGTGATTTATGATCTAATTGTGATCATCGTTCATTTAGTTATACATTATATGAGTTCGTGAGAGATTTAGCTATGTTGGTGTATAATATGTCATGTAAAATATATTGCAGCACATATATATATTTAAAACATTTAGTATATAATACAATCAATAGAGATTCACTACCATGAACAAACAACCCCAAAAGCCTCGATAATAGTAACGTGAATTAGAGATCCTCACATGGAGCCAATGTTAATAAATTAGGTTTTCTATTATTTGACTATGTAAAGTGAGTATGCTATTTGTTTTAAAATTTATAAACATAATTTAATTATAATTTAAAATATTATTTTTTTATTAATACTTTTAATAAATTATTTTTAATTTGCTTAATCATATATATTATGATGATTAATTTTTTAAATTATTATTATTTTTGAAGCATATAATTACATATATTCCTAACATTAAGTTGTAAAATATGCATTTTCTCCTTTAAAAACCATATTAATTTAATCCATAAACCTATCACGTCCCATCATCTCTTGGAAATCCATTGCTATACTCCCTTTTAAGAGATGCAACAAATAATTATTTTTCGAAGAATCCTTGTGTAAGCAACGACGGAAACATAATTCGTATAAACGAGATGCTCTTTCTAAAGAGCATGAGGAGCTTTCGCCCATGTTCACAGTTTTGAAGGTTGTATGTAAATGGGTCTTTTTTTTTCCTTTGCCATGTGAACAAATAAATTATGTATTAAATAAATTATGTATTAATATAATGAGCAATTTTTTTTGGAAAATATGATGAGCTTAAATTTTGTATAATGAGCAATTTTTTTTTTTGAAAAATATGATGAGCTTTTCCTGTGTTTCAATGTTATAAAGGACTTTTCTTGACAAGCTTATACGGGATACTCTTCCTTATAATTATCTTTTAAATTTCAATATTGTGCTTTCAATACAATTTTATCGATTAGTTTGTGATTTTAGTTGTTGGTGATGGTGCTCTTTGTAGTGAACAAAGTCATCTTCATTTATGGGAGAAATGTTCATAATGCATTAAAATAATAATAAATAAAATATTAAAATAAAAATAAAAATTAAATAATTAATAGTAAAAAGTAACAAAATATTATTATATTAAAATAAATAATAATAATAATAATATATTAATATATTTTATAATATTAATATTTTATAATACTTAATATTATTATATTAAATCAGAATACATCTGTCTTAATTCTAGATTTATAAGTATAAGTTTCGAGAAGGATCCAATTTTTTTTTTAGGTGAAATCATTTTTTAGAGTTGTTGCAGATGATCACTGACCCACTATCTTGTAGCAGAATTGCGAGTTGCGAGGGCTTATGTCTTGTTTCAGAGGCTTATTGTTGTTATGTTCTTCTAAATTGTTTGTCTTTGCTTAATAACCCTAGGGACTAGCTACTATGCAGCTTAACTTGTTATTAAAGTTTGTTATTATTTGTGAAAAAAAATGAATTTAAATTTATTTTTTAATTAATTTTGGCACTGGGTACTATGCAATTTCACTTGTTAGTGAAATTGGTTATTATTTGGGAAGAAATTTGAATTTAAATTTAATTTTTAATTAATTTTAAGTTTTTAAATGTTAATAAAATAATGTTGCCCACTTATAATTTGATAATTTTTAGAAATTTTATGTATTTTAATAGTTTTACTATATTTTCATTTTTTTTAATTAAATATAAAAATAAAGTTATTTTTTTTTATAACTTCAGAGTGTGTCATGCCAATTTTATAGATAAATTGTGTGCATTTGTATATACAAATAAAATTGAAAACTTTTAAAGATGTTTAATGGTTAAGAAAATGTGTTTCCTCCTAGGTTATAGGTTCAAATACATAGGGGTAGGGTGTGTACATCTTCGTAGACTTTAGAAATCAAATCTCTACATGGAGGGCGTCCCTTGTTCCATAAACAAGGGGGCCTCGTACAACAATTTGGTGTCTAACTGACCATGATCTTAAAAATATATATTAATAAATTAAAAAAAAAAAATCTTAGTTTAAACTGAAATATCGAAGGTTGAAGCATTAAGACTCAAAACTCCAAAGTTAGAAGCATTAAGAGTAGAAACTCCAAAGTTGCAAGTGAGCATTGGGGATATGAGTCCATGAGAGAGGAAGAGAAAGAGTGATAAGGAGAATTAATATATTTTCTTGTTTCCTTGATCTTATCAGAAGTTATTCAACTTTACCTTATGATGAATAAATCTTTTTTATCTTTGGAAGATAGTTATCATAATGATATGTGTTCTCCTAGAGAAGACTTGTAATCTTAGTTTCCTTGCAAGTATTAAGTTGTATTTTAGCTATGCAAGGGTCACTATGCAAAGGTCTGTGGAATTGATTATTCTCTAAGTTATCTTCTTAATACAGAACCTATACTTTCTTTCTCTTACCCATGCTACTCCATAATGATGTCATATATATGTAGAAACCATTGCTAGCAGCTAGAAATCCATAGTAATCAACATAAGATATTTCCTTGCTTGCACTACAATATTGTAGAGAAAGGGATTTATTGAGAACTACATTGCATGAAAAGGGACTTTTACTCCTTTCTTGGTGTTGTGTAGGGCTAAGAGGGGAGAGTGTGGCTAGTTAAGATGGATTGTTGTGCCTGGAGGAATTATAGTGGTATTTTCCTTATATGTGCACTATGGGTTGAAATGTGATTGAAAATTCAAATACAATCATTGGGAATGTTTCCTTATGGTTTCATAGCCCCAACTTGGGGGTGGCCTCTATCATAGAATGCCCATGGTTGGGTGGAAAAGTGCTCATTTGTATCTAGTTCGTGGTTAATTCTAAAAACTATAAGTGTCTATTCTTGTGGTTTTCTTAATCACTTATTATTCATTTGTCATTAATCTCTATTATGAATGATCTGGGAGGCCCATGTACTTTAAAATTTCAAGTTGACCACAATGGTGTAAATAAAATAATGGAAAACCTACAATCATATGTATATGGTCCATGAATGTAGAATGAGGTTTCCAAGCTTGTTTGGGGTTGTACATTATACAACACTTTAAACAAACAAATAAAAAGTTGGTTCTATACATTCATCTTCTAGTGCCTTCAAGACCTTGGGAAAGAATATATATGGACTTTCTTGATGGGATGGTGAAAACCAAGCATCAATATGACTACATTTTTGTGCTTATGGATCATTTTAATAAAATGGTGATTCTTATTCTATGGAAATAGACAATATGCAATCCTCAATGATGAGGTAACAATATACAACACTTTAAACAAGCAAATAGGAATTTGGTTCTATAAATTCATCTTCTAGTGCCTTCAAGGCCTTGGGAAAGAATATTTATGGACTTTCTTGATGGGATGGTGAAAACCAAGCATGGATATAACTACATTTTTGTGCTTATGGGTCATTTTAGTAAAATGATTATTCTTATTCTCTGGAAAGAGACAATAGGAAATCCTTAGTGATGAGGTGACAATATACAACACATTAAACAAACAAATAGGATGTTGGTTATATACATTCATCTTGTAGTTCCTTCAAGGCCTTGGGAAACAATATCTACAGACTTTCTTGATGGAATGGTGAAAACCAAGCATGAATATGTCTACGTTTTTGTGCTTATGGATCATTTTAGTAAAATGGTGATTCTTATTCTCTGGAAATAGACAACAAAACATCCTTGGTGATGAGGCGACAAAACTCTTCTTTATACATGTGGATGGGTGAACTTTAATTGAGTTTACTAATTACATTATTTATAAAAAGAAAATGATTTCTTGAACATCTTTGAACTTTGTTATGGAGCCACATAAATACCAAAACAATATATAACACAACACCTTACTTTTAATTAGATCAACAAACCAAAGTAGTAAATTACATATTGATACATTAGTTGAGACATTATAACTCCAAATTGTAAGAAAAATTTATACTTATATGATTGTTACAACATGACCATTCATAGATACACCAAAAAATCACCTTTCAAAACGTTATTAGAATTTCTTATCTAAAATTTATTTGATACAACGTCATAAAAAATGAAAAATGATAAAAATAACAAGTCAGGTAAATGCCACATCCCATCTTTCTTAAGTACCAACATAATGAATGACCCACATCCCACAAGGTGATACACTTCTTACACTTCTTTATTAAGTACCAATACAATGGGTGTCCACATCCCATAAGGTGACATACTTCTTTCTTAAGTACCAATACAATGGGTGCCCTACATCCCACAAGGTGATCACTTAGCTTTATAATTCATTACATCAAATAGTTATTATACCTATCTTTTAATTTATTCAAGTTTTAGCAAGAACACCTTACATATCCCTAGAATTTCTCTCTCTCTTCATTTCACGAGAATGAGCTATTAAAAACAATTTTTTTCCACCTACTATATTCCTTCAACATATTTTCCATTTATTAAAGAAGATCTCATCATAAGGAATTTTTCTAATTTTAGGAATCAGTTTTGGATGTAGTTCCCAACTTTGACACTCTATATGTTCATGTTTTATGTAATTGCCTTACATTCATCTTCTTATTTAATGTTAGCTTTTTGTATACATGTTATAGATTTATTTGGGTCATCTTTGTGCAAATGCATCTCATTGGCTATTGATTGATCATCAAGCAATTGTTTGTCTTTCCATAGTTTGCTTTCTCCAAAGTTTAGGACATGTTGTGAGTTGTTTCCATCTATCTCGCGGGCTCTTCATGAGTTGCCTTAAGGAAACACGTCGACACCTTTGTAAAACGGAAAAATAAAATAAAATGCACTAAATGCATGCTCCTAAGTGGAAAGTATGAGATTTGTACACATATACATGCCCTAATTTCTACCCCAAACTACCTTAACTTCATTCCTTGGTTATAAATATGAATTTTTCATCTGAAAAAGGGGTAAGAGTCTATTCACAAGTATATGATGGAGAAATTGCAATACGATAAAAGCTTGGATTTATATTGTTCTTCCCCTATTCAAAGTCTCTATGCCATGAAGGCACTTTTGGCTTTGAGTTGGGTTAAAAATTTTCAAAGGTTTTGCTTAGACATAGTAAAGTCAGAGACTATATATGTAGTGTAAGAAGCCACACAGTCCAATTAGGAGGATCTTGGGCTCTGGTGCTAAAGGTGTTATTATATTTGTTGTTGGCACCTTCGTGGTTGGTAAATCTAAGGGACTCAACCGGATTTGAAATTGTGACCGATGGTATCCCCATCAGCAACATGCCTTTGGCATATGGTTCAATCGATTGAGCTAAACATTCGTTTTTACACACACATATGTTGGCAATGTGCCATATAGGGCCTCATTAGAATATAATATGTAACATCCCCACTATAATACTCATTTTAATTTATGCATAATGTAGATATAAATATGGCTATGGCCAAGTGATGTAATATGTGAATTGTATTTCTGATTTTTAATGAAAATATTGTGATACCAGCTGCTGGGAATATGGACAGATATGGGGGTTGATTTATCCACAAGAGAGAGGGAATGCCTAAGAGTGTCTAAAAGGGATCCAAGGAGGAAATTAATTATGGGTATTAATTCAACCTAGATTTCTGAATTTTATAATCATTGAGGATAATTTCTATTTTATGTTGAGTGTATGAGAGCCCAATCATTAAATACTTGTTAGGGGTGGGTGTATAAGTGGCATACATAGTTATTGGAAGCATGGGGTTGTTGTAAAATCAGCATTGGGTAGAGTGAGAAGTCAACTATCTTGGGAGAATAGAGAAAATTCATATTGGAGGAGAATAAGCAGTTTTTCACATTGAGTTTTGCATGAACAACAAGGGGAGAGCAAGGAAAAAGAGGTCTGGAGATAAACCAAGAAGGTTGGGAGAATTCTAGAGCATGCTAGAGAATTTTTGGAGTGTATTGGAGATGGAAATTGAAGATCCAGGTTGTCAGTCCTGAAGAGTGAACTCTTGGGTGAGTTTCACTAAAACAATAAGTGTTGTTGTTTTTCATGGGGTGCCTGAGGTAATGAGAGTAGTGAAGGGGTACATTTCTTGGGTTGGGCAGGCCAAGAGGAAGAGAGATGGAGAAAATTTGGGATAGATGTAGGAAAATAACAGTGGGTTATGGGTTATATAGCTGCGAGGGGACTATTAGAGGCACCATTCTCTTGTGGTTACCAGCCCCATCTCCGGGGTGACTTGTTGTTCATATTTGGAGAAACAAGTCTATGGTTGGAGGGAACGTCATTCCCAAGAAGTTGGTTGCACAAATGATTTAAAAAGATAAGTGTTTATCTATTTTTCTGAGTTATCTTATGAGTTTTATGGTTATGATTTATCCTATACATGAGAATGGTTTTTATGTGATTGTAGATCTTTTTATGGCTACATTATGTTATTTTAGAATGCTATAGACGCATTTAGTTATGGGTATCATATTTTAGTTAAAGATGTGTTCAATTCATAGCTGGTAAGCTACATGAAATAATTAGCAGAAGAAATTTCAATTTTATGTGTTTTTCTGCAAGTAATGTTCCCTGGTTGAGCTAGGGAACATTACATAATCACAAACTAATAAACACTCAGTGAAAACTAATCAATCTACCCATCACAAGCATTTCAAAATTGAAAAATATAAAAGTGGAAACTGGAATCTAACCTACTTATATGTATACGAGTTAGTAAACTATTTAATGTCATTATATACATAGCCATATAACAATTTGAAAGATTAAATAAGAATATTTGATATATATATTTCAAATCTTTCTATCATTTAGAGAATTGCATTTTGGGTTTTTACCTTAAGTGAGATTGTTACAAAAATGAATATTGGGGATGGATTATTAGAAAGGTAGAAACCAGGATTTCGATTTGGGTTAATCGGCTCTTGTCAAGAGGTGGTAGGTTGACCCTTCTTAAAGTTGTCCTAGAGAGCATATTGGTGTATTGTAACTCTATTATGGTGATCCCCAAAGGAGTGCTACAAAATATCAGGAGAATAAGTTTCCAATCCCTGTGGGAAGGAAAATAATTCCTAGTGGGACTACACCTTGTGCGTTGGTCGTCTATAGCTATTCTAAAATAACTTGGGGGTTGGGGGTTAAAGGAAATTTGTCCTTTCGCATAGGCCCTAGTAGAAAGCAACCCCTGGAGGTTAAAACAAAGTAACACCAAATGGGTACATGTTATGACCTCAAAATATTTTCCCAACATGATAATCGCAGAATGTTTTCGATCCTTGATAAAATCCTCAAAAGGAACATTAGTGTAGAAGGAATTATTGTTTCTTTCCCGTTGGTGGGTGAAAGGATGGCTTGGAAGGTGGGAAATGGCCATAGAATATTCTTGGGGGAGGACCCTTGGCTAGCGGTAGGAAATAACTTTAGACTATCAGAATCCCTTGTCTGCGCCCTCCGATATATCGGAATAGTGACCCTATATGATGCATGTGTCGAGACCCCACAACTGAGATGGCATGATGGGTGGAAATATGCAGATAGCCTTGGTCTCGAGGATGATATAGCAATGAAATGGAACTCATACATCAGTTTTTTATGTGAAAAATACATCATCATGGATGAGGAATCTATGGACTCCTTATGGTGGACTCAAAACCCAAAACATGGATCCTACACCACAAAGCTGGGTTACAGATATTGGCAAGAAGAATGACACCAAGGCCATAGAAATTGGTGGTGGAAACCACTTTGGAAGTTTAAATCCTCCCCCCAATATGCAAAGTAACCATGTGTCTTGCCCTCAACAATATGTTGTTGACGTGGGACAACTTCATAAAAATAGGTTCAGTTGGTCCGAGTCATTGTCCGCTATGCAAATCCAATTCTGAAACAATTGATCATCTTTTTATCACTTGCCCATTTGCAGGTTAGGTATCAAAGACGATCAAAAATAAGTTGCAGACAAAGTCTGGATGGAATAACACATCACTGGAAGAATGTTATAAATCCTAAGTACATGATAGGATGATAAATCTATATATAGGTCTCCCAAGTATGATGATCTCTAACATATGGTGGGAAAGGAATCAAAAAGTGTTCAAAGACAAATCAATCAACCCATAGGTCATTGATGTTGTAGCATCTCCATCCACTTGATGGGCTATGCCACTTAAAAATTCTGAACTCTAATACTAATTTAAATCAGATGGTAATGTCCCCATTACCAACAACTCATCAAATTACTCTTGTGACGTCCCCAACCCCGAGATGGGCCACACCACATAGAATTAAAAATTCTGATACCATTAAATTAAATAATAAATCCTTCATATGAACAGAGTTAAGCGAAGATAATAACAACATGCATGCAACAATAACAATTTATATATATAGAATTTAATAACAAAGATTCCATGATAGAGAAATCATAATTGCACACACACAATAATTGAAATAAGCACATGAGAGACACTTATCTCATGAAATAAACACCAATTGCATGCATGCCTTCCACGTTCCTCCCATCCTTAGACCACACTAATCATAATCTT
>JZKD02S0519148.1:0-16748 GCA_000966675.3 Picea glauca | reverse complement strand
ATTATTAATGTCCTATCCAGTTATTAATGTCTTATCCAATTATTAATGTTTTATCCTTACATTTAATGCTTCTTATCCCCTCCGTATACGTAATCCTTTAATTAAACAATTAAATTTATTAACCCTCTTAAATTTAATACCCAGGTCATTGAATGTAATAGGTAATTAATTAATCAAAATTATAACAATTAATTAATTAATAAATATTTAATTAATATCATTATACCAATCTTTGTTTAGTTAATAACATGTTAGAAAAATTAATTACCTAATAATTTTTTACTTAATAATCCCTAAACATATATTCAACTAGGGTTGTTACACTCTACCTTGTGAGGAAAGATGGGAGCTAGAGTGTTTTGGTTGTGGTTGTGCGTGGCCCCTTTTCAGCCAAGGGGGATAAGGGTGAAGAAGAGTACCCCTAGCATTGGCTAGGATGTACCGGTGATGTCTCAATGATTAGAAAGCGGGATAAAGGAGGAACACCGTCTGCTGGCAAATATCATCAAGTGCATCTCAGATGACAGTTACGATATTTATTGAAATTTGTGATTTGAATTAGGATTTTAAATCATACAATCGTGTTTTATATTTATTTCTTACTGTGTTGAAAATCTTAGTATAGAATAGATAATCCATTGATTTTGTTTAAATTCTAGAGTTGATTCTGAATGATTTCACTACCTTTTTAATTAATTCTGAGATTTAATGTTTGTTTATAGAATGTTGATCCTTTCCATTCTAGTTGAGATATGGCCATGATTTATTCCCTTGATGGTGCACCAAGAACTATTCGAATCTTACTCTCAAGTGAAGTCACCAACAACAAATTTTTTATTTAGAGCTGAGTTGTTTTCCCTTTGACCCTCACCATAATATGACCCTTCAATTCTTCTCTCTGGAAAGGTCATTGACTTATTGGAGTTCATTTTGATTCCACTCTGATATTTATCCACTATCTATTAAATTTGGACTGGTGTGGATCAATGTTGTTTGCATTTTCAATCCGAATTTCCCAAATACCTTGAACCTACTGATTAAATCAAAACCCAATGCTCGTATCTAGTTGGAAGAATGGGTAAAAATTCCTTGAATCTACAGTTTAAACCAAAACGAAATGCCCTTTATAATGTTGTGAGAATTGGTAAAATTCCTTGAATCCTTTGGTAAATTTGGGATGTTCCCTTTGCAAATTTGACCCTGTCTGCCACAATTTTGATGGTAGATGGTAACCAAAGTGATCATTGATTTTACCTTATTTTATACAGTGAATTATTTACCTTAAATCTCAATGTTTTTACCTTCTGTTACACAACAATTAGTCTTTACCTTGTTGAAGTGAAGGGAAATAGAACAATAAAAATGGTGTGGTTAAGGGTAAGATACAATAGTAAAGACGTTGAGGAGATAAGAGGCAATGTCTCTAAGAAATGGACACTTTTTATTGTGTAATAAAAGTAAAATCATTGAGCATGTGGAGACCAAACGCAGTGTAAGCGGAGGCAAAAACATATATATTTAAGGGAAATAATTCACTTTGTGAAGGAAGTTAAAACCACTAAGCCTTTGGAGACCAATCACTATGTAAGAGAGAATAACATCGTTGAGATTTAAAGGAATAATTCACTGTGTAAAAGAAGGTAAAATCGATGAGCTTGGGGAGACTAATCGCTCTATAAGAGAGATTCAAATCATTGAGATATAAAGGAAATAATTCACTGTGTGAAGGAAGGTAAAATCTATGAGCCTGGGGAGACTAATCGTTGTGTAAGAAAGAGTCAAATCGTTGAGATATAAAGGAATAATTCACTTTGTGAAGGAAGGTAAAATCGATGAGCCTCAGGAGATGTTTTTACCTTGCATATGGTTCTAATTTTCACTTTTTCAACTTGGAATAGTTGTAAAACTTTTAGTTACTGACTGGACTGCATCAATAGTTTTTCATTGTCTATTCTTATTCTCCATTGTGATGTTGACCCATTTCATTTTAATTTAAAAATGAGTTTCAAATTCTACCATGAATTTTTATGGTGGTAACGCCTAATATCCATATGGTTAAGTTCATATTCTAATATGGAACTAACCTTAGCCACCTAATCATTTCTTGGTTCGACACCTAGTTATTGTAACCTCACTTGTTAGTGTTTCATATATGGAGCCTTAATGTACCTCTCGGTAAGTCAACTCTTGGGAATTTTGTAATTATTTTTGGTTAATAACCATTCTATTTTGGTCCTTGGAACCCTCATGATGTTAAACTACCATATCACCATTAAGTTGGACAAATAATTTACTTATGGTTTGCAAATTTTATGAAAACAAATTGGTGGGTCACTAGGTGCTTGGAATAATGGTGAGGCATGACTAGATAAGTGATTATATTTACTGACGCGCCTCGATTAATGTCAAGGTGTGACCACTTAAGTAATTATACCATTTGTGCGCCATGAATAACATTGATGTATGATGAGATGTGTATAATTTACTTTTGCTTTCCTTAAATTGATGTATGATTGATTGAGTAGATAGGTTTTGTTGCACTGTGAAATAAATCAATAGCTTACTATGGTGAAATGAATAATTAATGAATGATGAATGATTAAGTTATAAATTTAGCTGTGCCATGAATTCAATATCGATGTATGACTGGTTAAGTAGTTAGACATTCTTGCACCATTTATTATGTTGGCATATACTTTTTTTTAGCTTAATTTCTCTTGCATCTTTATTGTTGATGTGTAAACGATTAAGTAATGGGATTTAAAGCGCCTTGGAATGGTGTCAAGGAAAAATGATTTTGTAATTAGATACTCATGTGTCTTGAAATTAAATCTTGAAGTTTGATCTCCTAACTAAATAGATGAATTGCGTGCAATGAATGGTGTTGGTTTATGTCTAATTCAAAAATTGGATCACGCACACACCTAGAGATAATATTGATTAATGAAGAATTAAATGGTTGATTAATTTCGCGCCTTGAAGTAAAGTAGATGTATGCTTTTGCGCCTTATCTTATTTCGTTGTATGATTTAATTAGTAATTAAATTTCTCTTGCACCATGGAATTTTTATGATGTGTGATTGGTGTTAGAACTCAATTGCATCATTGTTATCATTGATGTTGTTGATATAGCTAGTTGGCTTTTGGAATTTTTGTGTTAGTGGTATGTAGATACCTCCTTGTTCCTCAAAAAAATCGCCAGCCCTGAGACCTTAAATTGTCAAGATCAATTGGATCCTAGGATCAAGCATTGCTTATGTGTCCTGGAGGTCCTAACCTAGCAGGGTAGGTTGGGAGGGTAGTCATTTAATATTCATTATCTGGTTGATCATTGTTTATAAATTGTGTCAATATGATTGTGATGTGCTAAGAGGCAATCCTATTTATGTTTATGTGTCACTATCCTTTTTGTTGATGCGTTGAATGCATCATTATTGATTCAATGACGAGTTGTTGGTAATGGTTTTACTTATGATGTCTTTGATTTTGCATTACTATGATTTATATTGTTGATGTTAATTTCCTAATGAATTTTTTTTTTTTTTACCTATTGTGCTTCTATTTTTATTAGGCATAGCATGAGGGACGTTACATATGGTATCATAATAGGTTCAAGCCCTCGACTTGGGATCATTATGCCTTCCACTGTATTAAACACTTGATTAATAAGTTAGCACTAATTAAAATTGAATTGTGTCCCTGCAGGTAATCATGGTTAGAGGATGACGTAGAGGTAGACGACATGGTGCTAGGGGAGGAGGCGCAATGCCTATAGTAGCATCCACGCCAGAGGGGTCTAATTCCCAAGGAGAAGAAAAATTCATTGGAAAAGAGAAGATTATTATGGGGGATGTGGTTGGATTGATGAGGTCCTTTCAGAGGATGTCAGAGGCATTGATTAACCATTTGGATAGAGATAAGGCTAGGTTTCCTGTACCCCTTGAGGGTTCACAATGTGCCCCAAACAGTACAAGTAGAATTCAAAAAGAACTCGAGAAGTTTAATTTTCCTGAGTTCTTGGGTGCCATGAACAACACAACCACCGAGGCATGGTTGGAGAAAATGGAGATGTGCTTCACACTTTGCGACTACACCTCCAACATGAAAGTCCAAATTATGGTTTTTCACCTGAAGGGGAGCATGCTTCTATGGTGGAATACACTCTTTCCACAAATCAACATGGTCATCAAAGACGTGTCATGGGAACTGTTCGAGGAGTGGTTCCAGGAGAGGTATTTGTCAGAGGAATTCATTGAGAACAAACTCAATGAGTTCAATGCCTTGCGACAGGGTGGTCATATGGTGCCCGAGTATGAGGCCTGTTTCATGAAGCTTCTTAGGTATGATCCACATATGTACACCGAGAATTAAGGTCAAGGTCAACAAGTTTTTGTTCATAATTAATGCCAGCGTTCATGCGAAGGTGAGGATACTAATGCCTCAGATGTTGCATGATGCAGTCTAGAAGGCCCTCATATATGAGGAAGAGCTGATCAACGGGTATCATACCAGGACTCCTACGAGATCGATGGGACAAGTGACATCTGGTGCACAACAACATCAAACACCAGCTAGACATTCAAGAGGGTATCAAGGTACTCCAAGAGGATCCACATTCATGATGCCACGATGACTAGTGCCTAAGCAACAAACTCTCTATAGGGGAACACAACACCAACAACAACGTCATCTACAGTAGTAGAAGTTCAGTCCTGTTTAGCAAAAAAGACCAGGGTTTCAGGCTGGTGGGCCATAAACTTCTACTTCGGGGACTAGGAGTACTAGACCAAAGGATGGATGTTGGACATGTGGAGAGCCACATTACCAGCATGACTATTCGGTTCAAAGGGCCAGAGAAATCAGGTCAGTCAGACACACTAAAGTAGGATATTTTTGCAAGGCCCATCAGGTTCATGTAGTGGTGAATAAATTCCAGGCCGAGCACCAGTCTACTTTTCTCAAGACATCAGGTACCATCATTAACTAGACCTTTAGTATTTTGATATATCCTGGTGCTGCAAAGAGTTTTATTTCTGATATAGTGCTAAAAATATTTAAGGTAAAGGAAGTCGAACAAGATGATTTTAACTACGTGGAAATGGCTTCAGGAGCCAAGTAGAAGGTTGGAGGAAAGGCTAAGGATTGTAGCCTCAACCTGGGATATTTTTAAATGAAGGCCAACCTGTATGTCACGATCTTACGATCTTATGATGTCGTGATCGATATGGACTAGTTGGAATCACATGATGTGATACTCAACTGTAAGACAGAATGATTGAGTTTGACCGATGATGAGGGACAAAGATAAGTGATTTTCAGAAGAAACTAGGGAGTTTCCCTAAGGTTCATCTCTTCCCTACAACTACAGAAGATTATGCACAAAGGATGAAAGCTATATGCAATCTTAGTGCTCAATGAAAAGGGCATGGTGGAAGGATTAGAAAACCTTCCAATCATACAAGAATTTGTGGACGTCTTCCCAAAAGAGCTACCAGGTTTTCTGCCTGAAAGAGAGATAGAATTTACCATTGAATTAAAACCTGGAACTGAATCGATAGCAAGAACGCCTTATTGGATGTCAATGCCTAAGTTACAGGAGAAGACTTATACGTACAAGTGTGTCACCTTGGGGTGTGCCTTTCATTTTCATGTAGAAGAAGGATAGGTCATGGAGACTTTGCATTGACTATCGTCAATTGAACAAGGAAACGATCAAGAACCAGTATCCGTTGCCAAGAATAGACGATTTGTTTGATCAAATGAAGGGCACAATGGTGTTTTTGAAGATCGTCTTGAGATCAGGATATGACCAGTTACAGATCAAGGAGGAAGACATTCGTAAGACCTCATTCAAGATGAGGTTTGGGAATTATGAGTTTATCGTTTTACCATTTGGACTGACAAATGCCCTAGGGGTATTCATGTGCTTGATTAATCAGGTGTTCCACGAATAATTGGACAAGTTTCTTCAAGTATTCATTGAAGACAATTTGATATATTCTCGGAAGACAGAAGAACATGATGAACATTTGCGCTTGGTACTACAATGTTTACGAAGGAACAAATTATAAGGGAAAATGTCAAAATTATTTTTCTATCAATCGAGGATTCATTATTTGGGGCATGTTATCTCCAACAAAGGAATCTCTATGGATCCAATGAAGGTGAAGGAATTATGGAATGGCCTGCACCGACGAACGTACCAAAAGTACGTAGCTTCATGGGTTTATCTGGATATTATCGACGACTCATCAAATTTTTTTCAAAGATAACCAATCCGACCAGTAAATTGCAAAAAAAAAACAACAAGTTTGTATGGACCGAGAAATGCACAAAAGAATTTCGAAGCCTCAAGGATCTATTGACGATAATGTTGATACTAAAAGTCATTGACATGGACAAGGACTTCTTGGTATGCACAAATGCATCCAAGGAAGGCTTAGGCAGAGTCTTGATGCAATATGGTTGAGTGATCACTTACATATCAAGGAAGTTAAGAAAGAATGAGGAGAATTACACGATATATTATTTGGATTTTTTGTCCATTTTGTATTCCCTGAGAGTATGGAGGCACTACCCGATTGGATGAAAATTCAAACTGAAAACATACCACTATGGGTTGCATCACATTTTTACACAAAGTGACTTGAACGTGCGGTAGAGATGTTGGTCAGAACTAATTAGCGAGTATGATTTTGAGATTACTTACATAAAAGGAAAAGTGAACTGAGTGGAAAATGATTTGAGTCAGAGACCACGCATATTCTCGGGGATACCTCTTTAGATGAATCTTCGAGAAAATATTCTAACTATACAACATGACGATGACTGGTATAAAGAGGTTAAGGAAAATATCGGACAAGACACCATGTTGGTACAAAAATCTCAAGGATATGCTTTGGACACTGACGAATTGCTAAGGTATAATAACTGGATTCACGAAGATGAGGGCAGACCTTAAGCCCTTATTCTTCAGGAAAGGAATGAAGGAAGACATAGTCAACTACATGGTGATATTCCTAGAATGTCAGCAAGTGAAAGATGAACATAGACATCCGAGAGGATTTCAAATCCCCACGCTATTCCGAAATCGAAATGGGAGGTTGTTTTGATGGACTTCATTGTAGGATTGTCATTGATGGGAAGGAGGCACAACTCGATTTTCATGGTAGTTGACACTCTGATGAAGAGTGCACATTTTATCCCTATGTGTACGATGTATAAGGCACCAGACATAGTTATAGTTTTTATCACTAAGATTGTGAGATTGCATGGCGTGCCTAAGAGGATCATATCTGATCGAGGATGGATGTTTATAGGACGATTTTGGACTAGTTTCCAAGAGGCCTTGGGAACCTAACTTAGCTTTAGTAACATGTATCACCCGGAGATAGATGGGAAAACATAAAGGACGAACCAAATCTTGGAAGATATGTTGCATATGTATGTGATGGACCAACAAAAGCCTTGGGAAGAGTTCTTGCCACTTGTATAGTTTGCAAACAACAATAGCTATCAAATAACCATTAATATGGCGCCATTCGAGTTTATTTACGGGTGACCATGTCAGATTCCTTTGAGTTTGGATTGACTTGAGGATAGGGTCCTAGTAGGACTAGAAGCGATCCGAGAAATGGAATAACAAATGCAAATGATAATACAAAGGATCAAATAAGTGCAAGATCGATAGAAGAGTTATGCCAAAAAACATCACATTGATTGTAGTTATGAAGTTGGGGATAGATTCTTCATGTGGGTGAAACCTCACAAGAGTTCGATCAAATTTGAAAAGGGTGCTAAACTCTCTCCTAGGTTCATGGGACATTTCAATGTTGTGGAAAACAAAGGTCCCATGCCCTATCGACTAGCCTTTCCTAGATATTTGAGGCGTATCCATGATATTTTTCATGTATCTCTTTTGAGACATTATGTTAGTGATACTACACATGTGATTTACATGAGTTCTTTGAAGGTGTTGGATGAGGATTCGATCCCGGTGGAGCCAATCTACATTCTAGACCATCACATTCGATAGCTACGTCGTCGAACAATCGATTAGGTCAAGTTCTAGTGGGACAATTATAGTCCACAGTCGGCTTCCTTGGAGGACACATATGATATGTGCCAACAATTTCCTTTTCAGTTTGATAGTTAGACATTTAGATCTTGTCAGATTCTTTATTTACTACATCTATATACTGTGAAACTTCAAGACGAATTTTATAACAAGAGGGGGTGTATGTAACATCTCACTCTTGCGAGCACATGTTATTGACTTATTCCTTGAGGACACTTGCATGCAAATGATCTAGTTTTAGTATATGGATGTTTATTCTCTTATGGATCCTTGTGATGATGTTGATGATTATGATGTTATGTTATTGTATATATTTGTATTGACAGATACTCTTGACGAGTTTCCCCTGAGTGTGCAGGACACTTGACAGATTGAGGATTCCACTGGAATCATAGGACCTCCTTGGACTCTGGATTGAGTCAGGGAGTGGACTGTATTGGCTTGGGTATTTTTATTTATTAATATGTGACATATGATCAGGTATATTATGATGTTGTTTATGGATCATTAACAATGTTTCATTGATGGATGCATGATGGTGATTGCTTGATAATCAGACTCACATAAGGAGTAAAGGGGCCATGCACAAAAACCATATGTTGAGGGAGAGGTGTGGAATTGGCCTTGCCACACCCTACTAGCACTCCCACCATGGCTCGAATTGTAGTTTAACGATTACCTAGTTTGAGAGATCCATGATGTCACGAGGGAAGACTAATACAATCACTCATGAATATTATAAAGGTCATGCAATAAGTTAGGTTCCTTATTCCTTAGAGGCCTGTTGGCATAGGGGCAGACCCGAGTTTCAACGCTATGACAGTGCACCAACAAAACCCTAACTACCAGCCCTTTCGGCAACACCTGTGAAGCAGATAAAGTCTCACCCGAGGTAGAGGCAAGGGTGGTTACAAGACTCCAGTGTCTGCAACCTTAGCTGGGACACAGATCTATGACTGTAACACCTTAACATAACACTTAGAAGCTATAGTTTGTTAATATTCAACTAAGTTAACAACATAGATAAACCCTAATAACAGATCGACTTAGTATCCACACAGATCCAATAGATTCAAGCACTAAGCATACAGGTAGAGATCAGATCTAGCATTCATTCACATTATTCAGCACTATCATAGAAAATTCATCTATCATCTAACAATGCACTAAGCATTTAATCATATAAACAAGAAAGCAACTATAAAGAAAAAAACATTCACAACACTAGATATACGTGGTTCACCCCCACTCTGGGGCTACATCCACCAACTCTTCATCTTCTTTATTAGCTTCTTTCAATCTTATTACATGCATAGAGCCTCAAGATCAACTTCCCAGAGAACATGAGATCTACGCACTCTTCTCTAGATCCTCCTTACAGCACAAATCCTACATACAATCTCTTACAACTACTTGCACTCAGCTCTGCAAGTCTAACTACTTGCACTGAGCTATGCAAGTCTCACACAGTATGCACAAAGCATATACAATCTGCACTTCCTCTTAGCACTTAAAAATTATCTCATCAGATCAACATCACATAGATGCCCCTCCCTACATATCCTAGACATCTATTTATACATTACAAAATGGGCCTAAACATGGGAAAAGCCCATGAGCCGACATTCCCATAACTATTACATAAGCCCAAAACCAAAAAAAACCCTAAAGAGGGGTGGATATCCTACGATCTCCGCTTCATCTTGCACTTCATCATTAATATCCTATTAATTTCCCAAAACTAGGTCAAACATGACCAAGAGTCCTCAAAACATCGTCAAGGGCCAACAAGCCCCCAACACTCACCTGTGACTCATCCCGAGTCACTCTACTCTGGGTACCTCTGCTTCAAAAGAATCAAGCTTGGCTCGAGCTACTTCGACCTATTGCTATGCCACAACCTCCTATTCAACGAACTCTTGGATGACTACTTCGTTGATAGGTTCCTCTAGGCATTGTTTAGTTGTAGTGACGAATTGCTCCACTTATGCTCCTTGGCCTTCGATCTCTGTGAATAGTTGGAAAGAATCATCTTGTATAAGTTGGAGCCTCTGAGTCATTTCCATGAATCTACTCTGAATGGTGTGGACCTATTGTTAAGCAATGCGTTGCTCTTGGGATCATTTCATCCTTTCAACAGTTGGCAGGGGCTTCAAATACGCTTTTATTGTTTCTTCTTGTTGCTTTGCCTCCTAGAGCTGTGATGCCAGTGCCTTTCATTCCATATTCTCAGTGAGTTGCACATACATCTAGGCACTACGATCATTTATTTACTTACATTCCATGGCAATGGAATTTATTCTCTCAACTGTTGGATAGCTTCTGCAAGCTTCTCTAGTTGATGCTCAACTCAATCTCCTGACTTTGGCTCTAAGACTTTCATAGAGAAGAGTGCTCTGTTGAATTCTTCTTTCACTTCAAGTTTCTCTACGAGAAACTGTTATTTTTCTTGTTGAATTCGTGCTTTCTCCTCTTCAAACTTTGTTTGGAGAGAAACCTTCTCTTGATATGCAAGTCAACGTTGTTCTACGAGTACTTCTTACACTTGCTTCAAGGCATGGGTGTTTTTTTCAGTTTCTTCTTGTTCATGAAGAAGGTGAGCTTCAATCGCATTAGCTAGTCAGCAGAGTTGGGCTAGCTCGTCTCCCAACTCTGGTTCTCCTGATGGCAGGGGTGCAGTGGAAACTACGTGACTGGATTGAAGGGCTTGTTGTACCCCTCATATTTTGACCTCGATTTTGTTGTACATCTCCTCCTTCTTGGATCCTTGTTTCTGTGAGCACAGTGAGCACAGTCATCATCTTAGTCACGGTGGCTCTGGATTTCTCTTGGGAAGAGGGTTTCGTGGGAGAAACGTTTCTCCTACTCAAGGGATCAACCTCATCTCTATGCGGTGTTAGTTCTCCTTTCTTTTTCTCATCTTCTTTGCCATTTATCTCTTCTACTTCGTCATCACCCCCTCAGTCAGGTGATACTGAAGCAGTCTCTTCTAAGGCACTGCTTAAATCTTGGACTTCTTTGGTCTTCTTCCTTCTGCTGGTTCTGGGTGTGTCATGTTCTTTGTGGGCAGCCTTCGGGCTGTCAAGTTCAAGATCAAACATCTTTGCATGGTTAGCGAGGATAAGGAAGTCAACTAACCTTTCCTTAGTTATCTCTTCGAGGTCCTCTTATGTGAGCTTTTAGTCTAACTAAAGTTCCTCCTTATGTTCATCTTCTCATGCAGTAATATAGATGAAGTGTGGATTTGCGTGGAACTTCATGAGGGGCTAGAACCGATGTAGGGTGTTTGGTGTCATGCAAGGTTCAGCTTCAATAGCCCTCTTTAGCTAGAGATAGTATGTGTCAAAGACTGCATTTGAATGCAAAAATTTTCCCATATCACTAAAGTAACAGAGCATGGTGAACTACCAATGAACATCATCAAGTGCATCTCAGATGACAGTTACAGTATTTATTGAAATTTGTGATTTGAATTAGGATTTTAAATCGTGAATCATGTTTTATTTTTATTTCTTAATGTGTTGAAAATTTTAGGATGGAATAGATAAGCCATTGATGTTGTTTAAATTCTAGAAGTGATTATGAATGATTTCACTTCATTTTTAATTAATTTTGAGCTTGAATTTTTGTTTATAGAATGTTTATCCTTGGCATTATAGTTGAGATCTGGACATGACTAATTCCCTTGATTGTGCACCAAGGAATATCTGAATCTTACTCTCAGGTGAAGTCGCTAACAACAAATGTTTTATTTAGAGCTGATTTGGTTTCCCTATGACGCTTACCATGATTTACCCCTTCAATTCTGCTCTATGGAAAGGTCGTTTCCTTACTAAAGGTCATTCTGATTCCACTCTGATATTTATCCACTATCTATTACATTTGGACTGGTTTTGATCAATGTTGTTTTCATTTTCAATCTGAATTCCCCAAAGACCTTGAACCTATTGATTAAATCAAAACCCAATGTCTGTATATTTCTAGGTGAATCGGTAAAAATTACTTGAATCTATAGTTTAAACCAAAATGAAATGCCCTTTATATTGTTGGGCGAATTGGTAAAATTACTTGAATCCTCTGCTAAATTTGGGATCTTCCCTCTGCAAATTTGACCCTCTATGCCATGATTTTGATGGTAGATGGTAACTAAAGTGATCATTGATCTTACCTTGTTTTACACAGTGCATTATTTCCATTAAATATCAACATTTTTACCTCCTCTTACACAACGATTGGTCTCCCCTGGCTCATTGATTTTACCTTCCTTCACACAGTGAATTATTCCTTTAGCAGTCAGTGATTTGTCTCTCTTTTACTCAACGAATTGTCTCCCCAAGCTCATCGGTTTTACCTTTGTTCAAATAGTGAATTATTTCCTTTAGATCTCGACGATTTGACTCTCTCTTATGTAATGATTGGTCTCCATAGTCTCATCGATTTTACATTTTTTTACACAATGAATTATTCCTTTAAATCTCAGTGATGTTATTCTCTCTTACATAGCTATTGGTATCCAAAGGCTTAGCAATTTTACCTTCCTTCACATAGTGAATTATTTCCCTTAAATCTCAACATTTTTACCTCCTCTTACACTGTGGTTGGTCTCCATAGGATTGGCAATTTTACTTTCATTACACAATGAATTGTCTCCATTGCTCAGCGAAATTGCCTCTTATTGCCTCAACGTCTTTACTGTTGCGTCTTTATTGTTTCATTTCCCTTCACTTTAGCATTTCTCACTGCATTTTTCCTCACTCGACGAACCTATATTTACTCTGCATTGATCCCATAATTTTTCCCTTCTTCCTGGCATTTTTCCCATATTCTCATTTATTTCCTTAAATCTCATAAACTAATTAAAAGACTATTCTAATATCACAAAGGATTGTTTCTGGTTGAAATTTCATTTCTATAAAATTTCATTATAGTTCTAAAACTTAGTACTGAATTCGATACGAATTAGACTGTTCCCTTTAATATGGTTCTAATTTTCACTTGTTCAACTTGGAATAGTTGTAAAATTTTTAGTTACTGACTGGACTACATCAACAATTTTTCGTCATCGATTCTTACCCTCCATTATGATGTTGACCCCTTTATTTTTAATTTAAAAATGAGTTTCGGATTCTACCATGACTTTTTATGGTGGTAACACCTATTATCCCTATGGTTAAGTTCCTATTATAATATGGAACTCACCTTAGCAACCTAATCATTTCTTGGTTCGACACCTAGTTATTGTAACCTCACTTGTTAGTGTTTCATAATGGAGCCTTAATGTACATCTTGGTAAATCAACTCTTGGGAACTTTGCAATGATCTTAGGTTAATAACCATTCTATTTTGGTCCTTGGAACCCTCATGATGTTAAACTAGCATATCACCTTTAAGTTGGAAATATGATTTACTTATGGTTTGTAAATTGTTTTGTAAACAAATTGGTGGGTCATTGGGTGCCTGGATTAATGGTGAGGGATGATTAGATAAGTAATTAGATTTACTGGTGCGCCTCGATTAATGCCGATGTGTGACCACTTAAGTAATTAGACCATTCATGCGCCATGAATAATGCTGATGTATGGCGATATGTGTATAATTTACTCTTGCTTCCCTTAAATTGATGTATGATTGATTGAGTAGATAACTTTTGTTGCGCCATGAAATAAATCGATAGTTTACTCTGGTGAAATGAATGATTAATGATTGATGAATGATTAAGTTATAAATTTACTTGCGCCATGAATTCAATATCGATGTATGACGAGTTAAGTAGTTAGACATCCTTTCACCATTTATTATGTTGACGTATGCTTGTTTTAAGTTTAATTTCTCTTGCATATTTATTGTTGATGTGTAAACGATTAATTAATGGGATTTAATGTGCCTTGCAATGGTGTCAATGAAAAATTATTTATTAATTACATACTCATGCGTCTTGAAATTAATGTTGAATTATGATCTCCTAATTGAATAGATGAATTGCGCGCAATGAATGATGTTAGTTTATGTCTAATTCAGAAATTGGAGCACGCAGGCACCTAGATATAATATTGATTAATGAAGAATTAAATGGTTGATTAATCGTGTGCCTTGAAGTAAAGTAGATGTATGATTTTTCACCTTATGTTAGGTCGTTGTATGATTTAATTAGTAATTAAATTTCTCTTTCGCCATGGAATTTTTATGATTTGTGATTGGTGTTAGAACTCTATCACATCATTGTTATGATTGATTTTGTTGATATAGCTAGTTAGTTTTTGTACTTGTTTTGTTAGTGGGATGTACACACCTCCTTGTTCCTCAGAATAGTCACCAACCCTGATACCTTCAATGTTCAAAATCAATTGGATCCTGGGCTCGAGCGTTGCTTATGTGTCCTGGAGGTTCTAACCTTGCAAGGTAGGTTGGGAGGGTAGTCATTTAATATTCATTATATGGTTGATCATTGTTTATAAATTGTGTCCAGATGATTGTGATGTGATAAGTGATGACACTATTTATTCTTAGGTGTCACTATCCTTTTTGTTGATGCTTTGAATGAGTCATTATTGATTCAATGACGAGTGGTTGGTAATTTTTTTTCTTATGCTGTCTTTGGTTTTGCATTACTATGATTTATATTGTTGACGTTAATTTCCTAATTTTTTTTATTTTATTTTTACCTATTGTGCTTCGCTTTTTCTTAGGCATAACATTAGGGATGTTACAAAAATTGTTGTAGACAATAATGTTAATGACCAAGACTTCTAAATTTTAAAAATTATTTGTAATTAAGTTTTTAAAATGACGTTGATTCTTATGGACCAAACTTTCATCAAATGCTTCAATATTATTTCCGACGGTACAAATTACTTTTGGAAATATCCTTAAAGTGTTCAATCTTTTCTACGAATTGTTGGAAAAAAAAATTAGGATTACTTATATAAGAGTTAGCATGGTTAGTGGTCATTTATTGATAATTGTTAAAATATATAATTAAATATATTGTATATGTAAATCAATGTAAATCCAGAAAATTAGTCTAATTAATGTATCCAAAGTTTATTCATTAATTTATATTTTAAAACAAATTGAAATATTTCACTAAGCCTAAACCTAATACCTTAACCTTTATACCATATAACCCATAAACCCTTGAAACATGGATGATATTGAAGATTATGTGGGGACATCAGACATCCTTGAGTCTTGAAACCCTTCCATACCATCAAGTGACATGTTCCTAGTATAACCATGTCAAATTTCGACGCATACAGGAACATCTTGGAGAAATTTCAATGTTGTCCTCATTTAATGGTAACCATGTAGGGTTGATTGATGTCATTAATCCCTTCACCCAATATAGTACCTAAACCATTAAAAATTAAACCACTTTCATGTTGGACCCTGTAAATTATTTTGGGCTTTCTCAACTTAATAAAATCATGGTTTATTAATCATTAGGTTTCATTGTAAAGATGGGTATGTCAGGTTTGATCTTTGTTGGCATGGATGGAGAAATTGGGTCATGATGAATATAATGATGATGATGATGGAAATGAAAACCATGATGATGGAAATGGTGAATATAGTGATTTCCCTAAGTCTTAAAAACCTCCCATACTGTCAAGGCATGCACCTAGTGTAAACATGTAAAATTACAATGCATATAGTCACATTTTGAAGAAAAATCAACATTGGCCCCATTCATTGCTCATTGTGCGAGGTTAGTGGATGAAATTGGTGATGGGAATGTTGGAAATTCCAAGACATTTAAAGAGATTTTCGACAAAGATTCTATAGAAGGGAATGGCAAATGATGGCAATGAACATTGATGGAAGCATGGATGATCTTGAATATTGTGTGGGGAAATCATACATACTTGAGTATTGAAACCCTCCCATATCATCAAGGAATGTGTATAATCTAACCACGTCAAATTTATACACATACATGAACAAATTGAAGAAATTTAAACGTTGGTCCCATTCACTGCTCACTATGTGGGGTTCGTGCATGACGTTTTTGGTGGGTGAATTGGAAGTTCCATGAAATTTCAAGAGAGTTCCAACAAAGATTCTACATATGGAAACAATGAATGATGACAATGAGATGCCCATTATGAACGTTGATGCAAACATGGATGATCTCAAAGATTATGTGGGGAAATCATACATCCTTGAGTCTTGAAACCCTCCCATACTATCAAGGCATGTGTCTAGTCTAACCATGTTAAATTTTGATGCATACAAGAACATATTGAAGAAATTTCAACATTGGCCCCATTCACTACTCACTATGTGGGGTCGGTGCATGACATTTGTTATGGGTGAATTGGAAGTTCCATGACATTTCAAGAGAGTTCCAGTAAAGGTTCTACATATGGAAACAACAAATGATGACAATGAGATATCCATTATGAACATTGATGAAAAAATGGATGATCTCATAGATTATGTGGGGACATCAGACATCCTTGAGTCTTGAAACCATCCCATAAAATCAAGGCATGTGTCTAGTCTAATCGTGTTGAATTTGGACACATACATGCAAAGTTTGAATAAATTTCAACATTGGCCCCATTCACTTCTCACTGTGCGAGATCGATGCAAGATGACATTGGTGATGGGCGTATTGGAAGTTCCATGGAATTTCAAGAGAGTTATGAAAAATATTTTATAGATGGAAATA
>JZKD02S0519092.1:277102-294733 GCA_000966675.3 Picea glauca | reverse complement strand
AGAAGGGTCTTCTTCAACATCATCAGGCGAGAGAGGTCTGCATCATCAGTGGCATCAGGAGGACAGTATCGTCAATATCATCTTGAAACATTGGCTAGCATATTTACGAGTCATCTAAAGTTTTCTTCATTGGCAACATCATCATTCTCGAAAGAATGACATCATCATCTGCATCAAAATGTATTAGTAAAAAATGATACCTCATCACAACAGTAGGCTGGCACATCACAGTACTACACTGGCTCAATGTCACAGTGGTTAAGCTGGTAGCTCAATGTTAGTCACATCTTGCTTTACGTCTAAAAACGAGGTCAGAAGCAAGGAATCGTCTTGCTTTACGTCTAACAACGAGGTCAGAAGCAAGGAACACATCAACATCTCTCTTTACGTCTAACAACTAGGTCAGAAGCGAGGAATCATCTTGCTTTACGTCTAACAATGAGGTCAGATGCAAGGAACATATCAACATCTCGCTTTACGTCTAACAACTAGGTTAGAAGCGAGGAATCATCTTGCTTTACATCTAACAACGAGGTCGGAAGCAAGGAACACACAACATCATGCTTTAAACTTCGTTCTATTTCTCCGCTCGATGTGTGCCTTAGCCGTTGATTTGGGCCGTTTCAATATCTACGGTCTCTCGGGTCCTACCTTTCGTGCCTCCACCATATTTTTCCATATGACGCCATATGTGACCTTGTCCCTATAACTATCATGCTTCCATAGCGATGTAGCTCTTCACTAAATTTCTGAGACTTGGATCCTATTTGAAAATTGTTATGGTGATAACATAGGCTCCAACTGGGGATGCTATCCTCCCTACGAGGTAGCAAAGAAATGTAGAAATGGTGCCTGATCCATTGGGATGCTCCCAAAACATGTGTGTGTACCTTGGTCCGACCTGTCACCAGTGTCTGCTGAAAACCAAACTCTGCACACTGCTCTCAACTGGATATTGGACATTGAATACACTACTAAAATCTGACTGTACACAATACTGGAGATCCAAATTGAAAAATGCTTGACCAACAAGCTTATTTGCACATTCCTATATACTCTAAAACTGCTGAAATGAATACTCAATCAAGTGATGCTAAAGTGCCAATGCAACCAATCAAGCAATTGGCTTCCCTATTTTTCTCCGTTCACATCTTTCTTATGCAGGCAGACAAATGTAAAAGATAGTAGCTGAAAGCAAAATTTGAATCCAAAACTCGAGCTTATGAATGCAACAAACTCCTCCTTCAATGATGACTGTAATAGGATGGCCACAAGATCTTGAAAACCATGGAAAAACATTTCTTCTTGATGAACAAAAACAGAAAGACAAGCCTCATTCATAAGTGTTTGTTGCTCTTGCTTTATTTCTTCAGTTCTGAGAACATTTTCAATTGAAATGACAGCAATAGGTTTGTCTACTCTTCCATGCATATCAACAAAAACATTCATACATTCTTGAACATCTTCAAATGTGATATCCATATTATGTGCATCCTCTTGTTCATCAAACAATTCTGATTTGGTTTTATTAAACTTATGGAAATTTGCTTGAGGACTATCATTTTGACTTTAAAATGAATGAATGGAAATAACTTCTTTCTCATAATCTTCTTGCAAATGTGAAAAGCTAACATCATGCACTATTTCACAGTTTAGAGTTCCCATGGATGTTGTTGTTTCAGAGTCTGTACTTAAGGCTTAGAAGTACAGTGTCTAGGCATCCGAAAGTGGGTAAAGGGTGGAGAAGAGAAAAACGTCAACCTTCGGCAAAGGAAACTAGGGAAGATTTCTACGTTGGTGTTGTCTAGCTTCCAACTGTTCCTGGATGGTTCTATCATGTTCAATCGCTGCCCATGAACGTTCGAGTTCAACCTGGGTAGTAGTTGTTTTAAGAATAGTATCGAAAAGGTTTAAGGCAATGTGTGTTTGATTTGATAATCCGGGTTCAATATTGGGCTGTGTTGGTACAGGGACAGTCATGGAAGAATAGTAAAATAAGAAAAACTTCAGAGAGAAATTAAGTGTTGTCTCAATTTGGTCGTATAAAAGAGAATTTACGGTTTCAGAAATAAAATGGGGTGCAAATCAAAGGCTCTTTCCCGTAACTGAGTTATATCTTAATAAAATGCATGAGGTGGGAGAAAAACATTTAGCTGTTTATGATGTAAGGCTCCTATCAAGGAAGAATCTCACGTATAAACAGGAGAGGAAAACTGTAAGGAAATAACCCGATGTAGCATAAAATATATATAGAATTCTGAAAGTGTTGACTGGTCTTACACCTGTTGATAGCCGGTACAGAGGAAAAACAGTAAACAATTACAGAAAACCAAAATTCATTCGCTATAGTAGTGGTCGTACTAAATTATAACGAAGCATTCATCAGTTATGAATATGAAATGAAACGAAATATGAGATACAAGAAAACAACCTCATAACACAGTCGTGACGAAATTGAGAATCTTCAGATTTGATTTGTATTAACTCTCAAAATGTAAAAACTCTGTTACAATCGACACAAAAAGGTCCAGTCTCTTTTCTTTCTTTCTATGGTATATTTATACAGTTTTTACAATAAGACATAATCTCAATCGTTACAAAAATTTCAGTTATGATAGGGAGGAGAGAAATCACTACATTTCTTCTTCTCTGTCTTGACTTGGTGCTAGAAGTTTGTCCTCGCTCGTGCTCGGTACAGGTGATACATCTTTCAACCAGTCGAGATACCAGCCTTGACGGTTCTTCTTGACAGTTGGCCTCAAAAGAGTAACAATCTCGGGCTAATTGCGGCAGGCCTGTCTTCCATCTTTCTGTCTATGATGTCGATAGCGCATAATTGTGCGCTTGGTTTAATCATACATTTGTTTATTTGGACTATGTCCGCCATAGTCACTCGAGAAATCTCGGTCGAATCTCTTTCCTCTTTGTCCTTTAAATCAAGCGAGATTTTTTCCATATTCATCTGAATCAATGTCTCGGCATTACCTCCGCTATCAATGCCTAGCAGATTGCCATCTATAGAACTAAAGGCCTCTTCTAAGGAATTCGTTACCCTTTTGGCTTGCAGCTTGCCTTCCGCGATGATGTGCTCCCATTCTTTTAATAGAATGTTTCCTCTGGTCTTCTCCGAAACGGTGAAACTGGAAGTACTTCCCGAATCCCTATTGTTTGTGGCTATCAAAGCCTCTTGGAAGGCGACCCGTGCTACTCCAGCTTCCCTTTCTCTAGCAGTTAAATTCTCCAAAACTTGATTAACCAACAAACAGTTGTCCCGAATCTCCTCTACCTTGCCGAGTAAATTTCGTTGGGCCGCAGAGACTCTGCTCCGAATCTCCATCGCCTGGGACTGAAACATCCTGATATCTATCATTTTGCTTTTAGGGATTTCCACCCTAGCCTGCAGTTGTTGGATCAGATCTTTTTGCTGGCTCACTTGTATCTGACCATCCCGAACCGCCAACTATGCTTGTTCGAGCTTAGTCTTGAGCAGCTCTATCTCATTTTTATCGGCCAAACTTGCTTGCTCTATACCTACACTCGCCTGGTCTTTGGCAGTCTCCGTCGCTGTGGCTAGTCTAGATTCCAGGGTCTTGACGAGGTGATTCTTTCGTTTCAGCTGGTTTTTCAAGACCCCGACTGAAAATTGATTCGTTGTGGCGTATACTCCTAATGTCCCTACTATTTCAGCCACGAATTGTTCATTCCTCTTGTCTTTTCCATCAGTTATAACTTTGTATTTCTTGGCCGTTGACTCTCCTTCCTGATAGAATTCCCTCTTTACCACTGTCTTTCTCTTCTTATCGAAGAAAAACTCATTCGGAGGGAGTTCTTCTACCCTTATAGGCCTCAACTCTTCATTGAAGATCCATCCTGCATCAATATTTCCCTGAGTCCACTGCAAGGGGGTAACTGATGTGATAGGTTCTTCGATCTGCTTCGCTGATTTTTCCGGAGTAGTAACCAAACTTTGCTTCTTCGGCGGGTCGAGAGTCTTTATCTCTGCTTTCAGACTCTTAGTTTGCTCTCCCTCATCCTGGTTTTTTTCTTGATCGGGAGTCGCATCCTTAGAGACTTCGACATCTTTTTGTTTCACCTCCGTCGTACTCGGACTCTCACCCCGCAACACTACGGGAAGACAACTACGTCGATGTTCTTGGAACTTCAGAACATCGGCTCTTTCCTCGGGTGCCAAGGTTTGTATCCGAGCTAGAATCTTGGCATAGGACCTTGCGCCTCGAAAAATGTCATTCGAGGGTGAATTCTCGTGCTCAAATCTCTTGAGCCCGCAACTGGCCAAATGATTGCTCACGACCCTTTGCGGATTGTGCTTCTTGTATTTGATGAGGACCAAATTTAGGTCTTCCAGGGCTGTTGCCTCAGATTTGGCATGCCCGAAATCTAATAAAGAATAAGAATTTAAATGAACAGGAAAAGGTGGCCATACCTTCTTTGAGTATCCCTTAAGCTCCTTGCTTATACCACTGATTACTGTTTGTTTAGCAACCTCACGACAAGCCAACTTGTCGGGAATGAACAATGGCAATGCATGTGGGGGAACAGAAGCCCCGAAAACTCTGAGATATGAAAATTCGGCTTCCACATACCAGTCAGCTATGCTGCTCAGATTTGTCACTATACTGTTCGAGATCTTGGGTGGCGGGTGACCAAAAATAGTGACATGCAGAGGCACCGTCACCCAGTTGAAGATTTCGTATACAAAATTTGCCGCTTTGTTTTCCCATAATTTTGAATGATAGACATGTATGGGCTCGTCCTTTGCTGGAGTCCAAGTCCAGCTCATTAAGGGAAATGGTGTTAAAAAACAAACGACGTCCATAATGTATGCAGACATAAAAAATGAAGCAGTTTTTCAGCTTTCTTTCTGCGCCCGATACTCTGTGACCCAACTGGTCAGGCTGTCGGACAACATCTTCGCCCAGTCGAAGGAACAACCTTCGGCGACTCAAAACATTAGAGGCACCCATGGAAGAAATAAATGTGAGGTGTCCTCTCTCTCGTATAATCTGCATGTCATCATAGCTACATACTTATACTGCGGTTCTAAAGAAGCTATTGAATATATACCATGATTGTCTGCCCTGAACTTCGCAGAGCGCGAAACCCAATCTTTTATTAAGCTAGACATGGTTTTATCATACTGCACACATTCCTTCTGTTTGAATTCGTCTAAGAATTCGGCACCATATGTAAAGTCGGACGTTGTGGGAAACTTATACATGGCTTGCAGATGTTCAGGCCTGAAAGTCCCGATGGTGACCTTCTGCTCATTCATGATGGTTCTGGTTGGTATGTCCGCATGGTCTAATGCTCATCGGACCATATCATAATATGGCAGTAGTCGTGGCCTGGCTGCTACATTGTGCATTCTGGATTTGATGACGAACTTACACTTGGTGGTTATATCATATTTTTCGTTGTCGCTGGAATCATCGGAATAATCCACCAATTCAGCCTGCAGAACATCGGAAACGAAAGACCAGTTCGAGACAGAGTCGACACTTCGAGGTGAAGTATCAACAACGTTGTCCAAGCCTTGTCCTGAAACCTCAACACTGGCTTTGGATGCTTTTCACGGGGCCATGACTGGAGATTGTGCTTTATCTCTTTTGCGATAGAAATACATATACATACAGAAGTTAGCTCGCTCAGAGATTGTGCTTTGCGTGGTATAGAAATGCATTTTTCATAATGAACAACAGTTCTATATATATTCGAAAACTCGGTACTCTTTTAGATGAAATCTGTCAAATCAGGCTCAGAAATAAATTTAACCATAAAAACTCGAGCTTTATTCATCGATTCACCCTATTTCCTAATTAATGTCATAAATTTTGGCGGTTTGAAGTGTCAGTTGGCGTATGGAAGAAATAAGGTTACCTCGTAAATCGTGCAAGAATAAAAAAGCGGGATGTATTGATTTAGCTTAATTAATCCGGCTTTACCTACATTAATTAATCTTTCGCCACTCGTTGTATCGGGAATTTTGCTTTCACCTTTTGAACCTCTAACCCCCGAAATTGCGATGGTTGATTTTGATTAATAAAAACATAATTATGAATAGGAGCTTAATTAATTCTGTAATTATTTATATTCGTCGTATCACGGCTCAGAGCTTCGAAGGTAAGTTTCCAGGAAGTTTGCATGTCGAGTTGCGAAACTGGGAGATCATGATAATACGACTTAATTAAAAGGGAAGATAAACTCGGATTAAGTGATTAATTAATTATGTTCATACCCTTATCGTGATTTCGCGAGTCGGGGTTTAGACAGTATAACTTTTTAAAAAAGAAAACGTCGAGTGGCGAATTGCCGACAGAACGTTACCATGGTTTAGTTTTTACTTTTAACCTTGACAGAGGTTACTAAAATAAGGACTTCGTGTTCTTGGCTATCGGGGCTATGAAAATAAACTTTTGGATTTGGTGAACGCCGAGGTGTGAAAACCTGATGACGTTAATCATGGTTTAGGAAAACTTTACTTCCGTTACGATTTCTCCGTTTCGTTGCTCGGGACGTGTGAACTACGTGATTTATAGAATCCGACCTACGAGATCTCGAGGTAGAACAAAAAGAGGAATAATTTTTATGAAAGGTAGGACTCGCCTCGAGAGTACAATAATCATCGTTTTTTGCGTTGATAAATCTTCAGAGATTTTGAAACCACAGACGGAAAATACGAAAACCATCTTTCGATTTCGAGCATTAAAAATGAAATTTGTGACGGGCTACAAAAAACAAAGGTGGCTCCAACAGATGCACTTTCAAAACCATGATTTTCAAATGAATCAAATAAAACCACTGCCTCTTCATCATCTTTCTATATTTCTGATTGAAAAATGGTATATGTTGTTTTGTTGCTTTCTTGAAACTCTGTGTCATTTGTTTTTTCATTGCTTGAAGTTTCCATAGATGGAGTTTCAGAATTCTCATCCATGTCTAGGCCACTTAGAATTTGAAAAACCACATCATTCATTGGGGAAAAAAAACAACTTTGAAACACTTTGTCTTGTTGAATATCTTCATCAAGTTCAGGGGAAGGAAAATGACTTTCAACAACAGTTTCTTGATCAGCTTCACTTTCAACCAAAGGAGGGGATACTATTTTTGTTGGGATGAATATTCATAAAGGGCTTCTATGATTTCATCATTCATACACTTTTCATCACCAAAAGCATTTTTAAGGTACTTAATGAAGTGTTCACAAAATTCACAACAATCTTCAAACACCAAGAATGAAGGATTAGATTCTCTATAATGCTTAAAGAATGTTATGTGGAAATCCTTAAGAGAGTATAAGTTTCCTAGTTTTAAACCTTCATACCATAATCTTGCTTTCCCCTCTAAAGTAGCCATAAACATTTTCATCAAATAAACCTCATGAAATTCAACCCCTAGCTTACATATGTGCATGTGAAATCTAATCAAGTGCAAGGCAACATCATTTCCTTTCCCATCTTTGAATTTAGGCAAATATTTTTGCCAATTTATGTGAGGAATACGATTTGGAAATCCAGGAATATGAGATCGATTCATTGGAGCATACCTTGCAGATATTGAACTCATCTTCGGACAATGGAGTCGCCAATGATGTTTTGGAAGCTGGATTTTGCATTGAAAGTGGAGTCGCCAGTGAAAATTTAAATTTCTGGATTCTTCTACCAGTGTAATCACCTTCAAACTGATTTGTTGATGTGTGGAGTCGCCAGAGCAGGAATACAACCAATATGTGCCTAAGTGTCTGATGCTCTCAGACCTTAAAACTCAACCATGTCATTCTTCCCAGGGAAAAAATTTCAATTTTGTCCCCGACAACAACGCCAGAATGTTAGCACTCTGTAAATTTTGTATGGATGAATAGAAAAATGACAGAGGTAACTGTTTCAACCAGCTTTAGAGCTGAGGCACTAGCCTGCTCAACTCAGATCATGTCACTGGGTATATCTATGGAAATCGGTGGCTAGATTTGGTTTGTTTGGGGGATTTTATAAAGTTGTTGGCAAGGAAGGGGAGGAAAACTTTGGGCTATGGAGTCAAAATTCTGAAATTGAATGAAAACATTGATTGGCCTGTAGAACTCTCCAGAGGATAAAGGCTAAATGAGAAAATGAATTTGAGTTATAACTTGAATTTAATTAGAGTGGTAAGAGGAAAGATAAACAAATAATTGCATCAGAGCATTACGAAAATGAATTCTGAATTAGCTAAGAAGAAACATGTACAGTTTAAATTGCTTAAGCCAAGAGCATCAAATGATGAATTATGGGCCTTTAACTCTCCAATTTAAACAAAAGAAAAATGTATATGGCATAAAAGATCATAGGAAACACATACAATGAGGGAAGACAAATCTCATATCACCACCATTAGAATCTTTTCTTAGAGACTTCAAAGTTGTTGCATATGTATTCAATTTAGCGCCAAAAAATTACAATGAAGTTCAAAACAACCAGAACTCTGCCCTTGCACTTCTACCCGCCACTAATACACTCAAAAACTCTAACACTTATACAATTCGAGTTCCTTCAATGTGTAACTGATTACAATAACTGAAATGAAATGGTTCAGCTTCTACAATGATTATAAATGATAGTTTTTAGAAAAAATGTTTCATGATCCCTGCAGATTCCTCTGACGCTCCAACTCCTTCCTCTGCATGTTCTCTTTGAAATGTCAATTATACTCTTTCAAATTTAATCCCATTTATCCATATTCTTATTAAATATTTGGGAATAATATATTTGAAATAAAAATAATTCCCAAATATTTTTCTATCCCGTAGAATTAAATTTCCATAATTTAATTCATGCCCGTTATCTTTATCTTGTTTGCCCAATTCACCATTTCATTGTAAAAAACATT
This sequence comes from Picea glauca, assembly GCA_000966675.3. NCBI lineage: Eukaryota > Viridiplantae > Streptophyta > Pinopsida > Pinales > Pinaceae > Picea > Picea glauca. The sequence goes on along the minus strand of JZKD02S0519092.1, from coordinate 285,853 downwards.
TACTGTTACCATTTCCTTGTAAAAAACATTCACTGTATAATGTTTTTCCAATTTACCGTTTCACTGTGAAAAAACATTTACTATGTGTTTTTTTCCAGTTTACTGTCTTTGGTAAAATACCTTTTATCTTCTTCTTTTACTTCTGTAAATCTTTGGATAAAGGTTTATCCAAGTCTTCGTTCATGTGCATATTACGATTTAAATCTTTTGCATGGAAATAAGCATTAATGTCTTTAATTTGTAAAACTCAAATCTTACCTCCATAAAACCTTTTCACCATGAGGAGGAATTTCATTTATTAAAAATTTCATATTTGTTGTTGAAATGCACTCCTAGAAAAATGTCGCACATTAAACATATGATAAATGAGCATTTATTACATCAGGCCTTGGCTGGAGTGGTTTAATCCAAACTTATTTTACCTTCGATGTGCTCCACGTAAAAACACGTGTCCACTAAATAAACCACAATAGTTTTCTCCGACCCGCCTTCACATAATTAACCTCCTCATTACTTTAATCCCCGATATGTATGCGCACCCTCCATCCAACCTTTGACTTTTCCACATTATAAATTGAGATTCGTGCCCATGATTTGGCGTGATTCCATAAATTAAATATTGGATTAAATATTAATATAAATATAAAAATATTTATATTAATAATAAAAAACCCCTTTTTTCTATTTTCGAAGGACTTTGGGCATATGAGGCTTAACACATGACTTTGTGGATAGGATAAAGGTGCTTAATAAAAGAAATATTTTTTATTTTCAACTGGAATATGAAAATAAGGGTAAAAATGAATGAAGTGATGGAACTAAGGGTTTTAGATAAGAATTCAGGCTAGGCATAAGCTTGGGATATTTGTCAACTTTTGACTCGTGGAGTACATGAATGTTTTGGATGATCCATTGGGCGAAGGATTTAGGTGATGGGAGCTTGACAAAGCTAGTGAAAAATTTAGAAAGTCTGAGTGGAAAAATAACACAAGGACAAGATGCATTGGGAAAAAATTAATGCAAATTAGCAGGTGATCTATGGTTCGTCGAGCCTCATCAACTTTTGATATCGGGGGTTGGAAAAAATGGTTTTAGGTAGACCTCTTTTCACCCCGATGTGCCTTTGAGGGCGCCGCATGTCCACGAATGAAACCACGACAGTTTTACCTGGCCCACCTTCGCATAATTAAACTTTGTGTTATTTCATCGCTTGATATGTGCCTTAGTCATTGATCTGGGCCGTTTCAAGATCTACGGTCTCCCGGGTCCTCCCTTTCGTGCCTCCGCCATATTTTTCCATATGCTTCCATATGTGACCTTATCCCCCAAAATATCATGCTTCCATAGCGATGTATCTCTTCGCTAAATTTTCGAGACTTGGATCATATCTGAAAATTGTTATGGTGATAACACTTCTTACCTGCTAAGGTATCCAATACTTGATCGATGAAGGGCAGCCAAAAATAATCTTTCAGTGTTGCTTTATTAAGCTCACGATAGTCAACACATATTTTCCACTTACTTTCCATTTTAGGCACAACTACAAGTGGAGAAACCCACTTTTTGTCAAATATAGGATATATAAAGTTAACATCTAGTAACTTTTGTAATTCTTCTTTCACTATGTCCTTCACGATAGTATTCATACAACGTTATGGCTGCCTAATGGGTCTGGCATTTTCTTGAAGGTAAATATGGTGTGTACATGTGTCTGGGTGAATGCTAAGCATGTCTTTATAATCCCAGGCAAATGCACTGGAGTGATTTTGTAATATAATGATTAATTGTTCATGTTGATTAGAATCAAGGTCAGGATTGATACTCAAAGTTTTTCCTAGGATAATTTCAACATTTATGCTATAAGGATCTTTGGTCTCTTTGATGGATGACACAAGGAAATATGTAGTCCATGTTGGATCGAAATTTTCCTGAAAATAATTGTGAAAAATATGATTATAGGTATGGGGTACTTCCGGAAACTGAGTACAATCCACAACAGAAATAAATAAATTCAGGAAATCATCTTTTGATTAACTTTTCAATCCCCCAGATTGTTCAATGGTCATAAGGGGATGTAATTTTTTTTTTTCTATGATTTGATTTCTGCAATTTTAAAAGATTCAATTTATGCATTCTCAAAAGATTCAATTTATGCATTCTCAGAAGATTCCATTTCCTCATTTTCAGGAGGTTCAATTTTTGTATTTTCACAATATTCCGGCACCTGCCAAGGATCTTGTAGTGTTGGTTTGGTGGGTGGGTATAAAGTGAGTTTCTTCATAGCTAGACCATTTGATATGGTCATCTCTCTAGACCTACATCCAATGAAATCATTGGATGTGGCCAACCATGGTCTCCCAAGAATGACATGGTGGCCTACCGTGTTGGTTTTAGGTTGGATAACTAGAAAATATACATGATACTCCCAAGAGTCTAAAGTTACCAGTATATCATCGAGAACTCTGGCAGGCTTGACCCTGGATCTATCGGTAAGTTCGAGCACCATGGGTGTGGGATGGAGAGTATTTGATTGTAATTTTTCCATGATCAAAATGGTCATGATATTTATTGCAACCCCCAAATCGATCAGAGTATTTCCTATGGGAATGCCATTGATGGAAATGGTGACTATGGGGTTCCTGATGTCTCCATACTTTTTCACCAATGGTTTCCAATATATTAGCTCGACCAGTTGACCTGCTACTTGGATAATGAGGGGCTCTTTTCGCTTCCTTCCAGGTTTCTTAATGCATAAACCCCTTATGGTTTTTGCGTAAATGGGAATGCATTTTATATCTCGCAACAAGGGTATTTTGACACAAACATTTTGTAGCTCAGCCTCCAAGTCAAATTCAGGGAGGAAAATAGTCTTTTCTATGGCCAACCTTTCTGGATAAGGTGGAAGTTTAGGTTCTTGAGGCTGCTCTGTATGAGGAGTAGTAGATGTTTGTGCTAGAATGGAGGGAGTAACTATCTTTTTGGGTTGGTCGTCATTTATTGATTGTTCAAGAGTTTCCTCTTCTTGCTCAATGACAACCATGGAATCCCTTGGTTTCAATACTTTCCCCGATCTCAGATGTATATTTTGCAGGGGCATAGGGGTGACCAGGTAAGTCGGAAAAGGATGCATCTCAGTATTAAAGGCGGGTTGTGCTACTCTATTGTTTGGATTCAGTACCTTCTAAGCATACATTTGTGTTGGACTGGGAGGGTTTTGGTTTGCATCCAACTGTGGTAATTGTGGGACTGTTGCTTGGGTAGTAGGATACAATGATGGCATGGATGGGTGGTATTGCAAGTAGTTAGGATAAGGCATTGGGAATTGTTGTTGAGGCATATTCCCGTAATGGTTACCTCTCCAATTCTACTACTAAGGCTGAGTTTGAGTTCATTGTTATGGCCAAGTGGGTTTCCATGGAATTTGAGTGTTCCAATGCTGCTGATAAGCATTATAAGTTGCAAGATATGATGAAAAAGGATCTTGGGACATACCTTGGGCTCTTGGCTACCATGGTTTCTTCAGTGCAACTTGAAAAGAAGGTTCTACAACCTCTTTATTTTCTTTATATATGGCTTTAAGTCTAGGAAACGAGGGGAAATTCTTTATCTCATGATCCTCCACACATATTGCACAAACTTGCACACTATCCAATGGACATTCTTTAAATGGATGCTTCTTTCGAAAGAGGGGACAAAAAACATACACAACAACCTTCTCTTCTTCTTGTTTTTTCTTAACTTGAAACATATCTAGCTGAGAACTAAGAGTACCAAGAATTTATGTTTTAAAATTTTCCAACAATTTTCCTAATTCTATCCTTGATATTGTACCTCCTGCAACAGATTTTGTTACTTTTGGAAAAACATCTCTTATTCCCTTACCATATTTTTCTCGACTCCTAGAATATCTCTTGCACAAATCACAAATTTCAATAAATGGAAATTGAGAGATATCGCCTGCACCCATCAAATTTAACACATCAATATATTCTTCTTGTATCCCTTTTAGAAAGATAGTCCTTATGGTGTCATTATTTAAAGTACTCTGCTTGGTTTTCTGGAGGTTATAAAGAAACCTTTCCACGTAGTCTTCAAGACTTTCTTCCTATGTTTGTTGCATCTTAAAGATGTCATTGCGAGAGTCTCTAGTCCTACAATAGTCTTGATATTTTTTTAAGAAAGATCTTTTCATGTCTTCCCAAGATCGGATAGAGTAATATTCAAGCCCCATGAACCATCTTAGAGCAAAGTCTTTCAAGGTTGTGGGAAACAATTTTAATTTTTGTGCATCATCAACATAATTATAGCTTCTATAGAGAATATCAAACTCAAAGAGAAAAGCATCTGGATCCTTTGTAACCATACCTGTAAAATTTGGAAGGACCAAAGGAGGGATATTTTTCATATTCACATTCGACATCAAGTCGAGTATGCGAAATCTGAAGGTGGTCTCTCCTTCTGATTTCCCATTCCTTTCTTCTTCGTCTACCATGTGTCTAAATAGACTAAATTCCTCTGGTCTTGGTGAGAATGGTGGCTCAACCACTGGATTTTGATGAATGGTGAAGTTGTCTCCCATGTTCAATTATGGAATTCCTCCCACCACCACAGTTTCTACTTGTGAAATGATCACGTTGTGGGGGGTCCTAAGCAGTTGGTATATAAGCTCTTGATTGGCCCACCAACCTGTGGCTCTTCAGCTGGTTGGTCCTAGAATTCTCCCTCTTTTCCCTGGACCTTTTCTACTGTTGTTTCAGATTGTGGGGTGGCCAACCTTGATGTAGAACCCTTTCTTGTCTATGTGCTTCCTGTGTATCTTTCAGTCGGGTTAATAGGAGGGGTTTTATTGCTACCAAATAAATTTTCTGGAATATCGGTTTTTAAAAATCTACCCTTTCTATCCCTAGGCCTTGTTATAAATAATAGATGAGCTCGTTTAACCATAGAAAATATATCAATATTGTCACCCAAACATAGGCCGAAGCCACCCCCGAGCACCTTAACCTTGACAAAGAGGAGAATTCTGGTAGAAAATCAATAACCAACCAAGGCTAATGCACCAAGTAAAGATAACCAAGATTGATTAGAGAGTCCAACCCAGAAAAACAGAAATTGCAGGTTGCAGGAACTCCACCTGTAGTTGCTCCCCAGACTTGTGCACTTACCCAGTTTTTGCAGTGCGCACTTGTACATTTCTGCAGTTGCGAGCTGTGTGTACCAAAATGATATCTTGCTTCATGTATTTATACTATTTTTCTTGAGTTGTCTGGGTCGACTTCTCAGTCTGGAGTCTAAACACTTAATATTAAATATTTCCTTTAACCGACTTGTCTTCTAGGGTTATATCCAATGCTTTAGGGTTTCTTCTTTCTTCCCAGAGTATTCTATTCTTGTCAGGGTTACACGTGGAGATAAATACCTCCCGCATCTACCATAATATCAACACTCCTTCCTAGCTAGGGAGGTATTGAAGGAAATGGTCTTGAGCACAAACATACCATTCAACCGATAGCATCATCATAATCGTACATGATATCTCATGATTGGATCATGAGCACCATTATCACTATCATCTGATAACATCAACTGCATAATATCTCGAAGCCATACTCCATCTGATTAATCAGGAATGATGTTGAATAAGTCACTTACTCCACAGAGTGATACAAGGACCATTCTTCTAATTTGGGCATACGTCCTAGAAGAATGATTGTCCCAACATATGCTAAAAGCTATGCCATGGACTACATAGACCATTTATATAGGAATGCCAATCTAGGACTATTTTCTAATCGAGTCATATATACCATAGAGATCCGTATCAACCTATATGCATATAGAAAATATCGGTCCTGAACCATTTTTCTAATCGGGCCATAATCTGTGCCTTAGGAAAATACTATTCCATGACATGTCAACAAACTGTCAACCTGGACCATTCTCCACAGAGAGAGTACCTCTCCACCAAAAATCTATTCTATCTTGACCATTCTCCTCCTGGAGAATGTATGTCCACACGAACACTGACTATACATCTAGTTGATAATCATTTTCAACACTACTGATAGTCTACATGGAAATCAAAACAATGTCATTCAATAGAACACAACTATGTTTATCCATAGTAGTACACAACTACTATCCAGCGGTACACAACCACACCAACTAGCACATGGCTACTTAATCAGTGACACATAGTCACAACCAATGGAACACATCCACCACAGTAGCATACATCTATTGTCCAGAGACATACAGTCTCCATAGAAATCATATCATCTGATATCAATCTGCATAGAAACAATGTCATGATATTAAATAATTCATCTGGTCCATTCTTCCACTCACATATGAGATATATGGAAGAGAATCTTCCCTCAGAAAGTAAAACATCATCCATGGGTTGTTTGGACTATTCTTCTCAGGCATAGAAGAATAATTGTCCCTGATTTCTGAGCTCGAACCATTCACCTAACTGGGCCATTCCCCCGACACTAGTCATCGTGCAACCTGGAGAGAATGAGTCTTCCCTAGGGAATGCCTATCCCTGATTGTTGAACCTAGAACATTCACCTAACCAGGCCATTCCTCTGGCACTAAACATAGTGCAACCTTGATAGAATGAGTATTCCCTAGGGAATGACTATCCGGACCATTTCCTAATGGAAATGATTGTCCTGCACCAACCTCCAAAACGAAACATTCTTAAAAAATGCTCACAACTGTGAACTTCTAAAGAATGATTGCCCAGTGAGGAAGACCATTCTACTTGACCACTACTCAGAGTGGCTGCCAAGAAGAATCATTGTCCTAGACCATTCCCCCACACTGGCCACAATGGGAATTGTTGTCTATGGTACATCAACAATCTATCGAACCGTTTTCATTACAAAAATGACTATCCAATCTGGACCATTTTTCGAACTGGAAAATGCCTGTTCGTTAGAAATCTCAAACCAATTTCCGAACTGGAAAGGAACTGCTCATCCTGGGCCACTTTTCGAACTGAAAAATGACTTTCCATAAATCAATAACACATCAGTGCTCCCTCCCAACCTGGGAGTAATCTCTTCCTTTTTCAATAAGGAAGTCGTCTCTATGAGCTCCAACTTGTTTCTTGAGTACGCAAACTTTTTCATCTTGGACAGAGGCTTTACCAAAATATTTGCTATCTACTCATCTGTGGAGATATATTGGAGAACCACGTCTCTTTTCTGGACTTCATTACGGAGAATGTAATGCTTGATCTCAATGTCCTTCGGTCTGTCTGGAACACTAGTTTTCTCTGAAGGCTTCATATGAATATGATCATTATAATATATCATGGTTGAATTCAACACTTTTGTTTCTTGCTAGCTCATGACATCGTAGCAAGGCTCAAACTAAAACATATCCAAGTATCACTTCTTATGTCATCATGAGAGTTTTTCATGGATTAGCAATCCATCATCCTGAACTTCTGAGTAACCATTGTGATACATTATCTATGTTATAGAAAATTTTCACCACGCTTATGTTGTGCATGAGAGGCTCTGCACCAAGTTGTTTGAATCCATACAAGATATTCTTCCATCTGCATATAAGGGTCTCTTTCTGGTATACCTCAAAACCTTGAGGTTGGTCTACATACAATTATTGTTCAATTACTCTATTGAGGAGAATAGTCCTTACATTCATCTAATGTAAAATCCAACTCATGGATATTGCAGAAGATATAATGGCTCAGATATAGGTATGTCTGGTTACTAGAACATGCTATCATCATAGTTTTCTCCCTCCATCTGGGAGAACCTTTAGTTCTGAATCTCGCAAAGCTTCCATTCATAAGTCTTTCATACATTGTTCTTCATCACAACTTCCATTTCTTCTGCTTGATTGCTTCTAGTGGGTTCAAACCAATTTAATAGTCTTGTGATTCTCGATATAATGACTGGTTGTTCTGTATTTTCTTTCTCTCTTGGAATCTTAATGTTATTCCTCATGTTTCTCTTTATCTCTTGGGTCCATGGAGTTTTCTATAGATTCCATGCCCCGAAGATTTCAACTTCTTCCTTTCATCATACGATCATGGATGTGGATGAACAACCAAGGATACTTTAAGGCTTCTTTTCGAAGAAGACTTCTTCTAAAGTAAAATTGAACACATGATACTTTTTATGGATGCTACCATTAATGGGAACATGGAAAGATATTTCATAATCCTCAGAGGATCATATTATTTAGGATTAACTCCCTCCTAATCCTTGTTTCTGTTGAAATAATGTAACTGCAAAGAGTATTCTTAATATTATTGTTATTTTAGTCATAGGATTAATCCCCATTGTGGATTAATCATGTCGGTGATTGTATTAGGACCAAATCCCCTTTTGTGGATTGGTCATCGGACAATTGTAATAGGCAGAATAAGAAGTCGGCCCCAACAGTTATTATTGAGACCCAAAATTAAATTAAAGGTGGGTTTACCCACCCAGAGTGAGAGGTCGACCCTGCCAGTGAAGACCTTTCACATGTGCCAATCTTGTATATATAGGGGGGCTAGCGCCTCACTTTATCACACAACTCACTTGCTCATTTTCTTAAGAGGCAAGCTACAATTACCAATTAGAGAGAGGAGAAGAAGAGTGGCGCATCTTTTAGGGAGGACTATCTGTATTGGTTTGAGTTATCTCTTGAACATTGTATTAGCAATTTATGATAAGGAAGTTTTTGTTGGGTTTTCTTCCCCTAGAGGGTTTCCCAGGATAAATGTTG